>BOPN01001439.1:169041-174041 GCA_017312705.2 Penaeus japonicus
TGCCATCATTTTTATCATAGCTGATATCATTACTAACGTTTTCATTACCATCGTCATTATTAATCAATATCTACTATCATCATTTTTATCATAGCTGATATCATTACTATCATTTTCATTACCATCGTCATTATTAATCCCTATCTACTGTCATCATTCTTCACACCATTATTATCCTGCCACCTCGACTGACCTCTTTCCTTCTCCCACCAGGTCTCGTGCAGGGAAGAGACGGGCCCGGGGGAGGTGGGGGGTACATGAACCTACCGTCTCCAAATGTGGCAGCTGAGGTAAGCTCTTCCGGAGGGGTTATTAGTTTTCTCTCTCCCTCTCTCGCTCTTTCTTTATTTCTTTTTTTCTCGCTCTTTTTTGTTCTTTCTTGCTTTCTTTTTTTTTCTTGATCTTTTTTTGCTATTTCTTTCTCTCTTTTTATCTCTTTCTATCTTATTCTCTCTCTCTCTCTCTTTCTCTCTATCTATCTATCTATCTCTCTCTCTCTCTCTCTCTCTCTCTCTCTCTCTCTCTCTCTCTTCCTTGCTCTTTCTTTCTCTCTCTCTCTCTTTCTCATTCTTTCTCTCGGTTTCTTTCATTCTCTCTTTTTCTCTTTTTTTTTTCTCTTTCTCTTTCTTTCTCTTATTCTATTTCTTTCTCACTTTCTCTGTCTTTCTCTCTCTTTATCTCTCTCTCTATCTTATTCTCTCTCTCTCTATCTTATTTTCTCTCTCTCTCTCTGTATCTATCTATCTATCTATCTATCTATCTTTCTCTCTGTCTCTCTCTCTCTCTCTTTCTTTTTAGAAT
This sequence comes from Penaeus japonicus, assembly GCA_017312705.2. Classification (NCBI taxonomy): domain Eukaryota; kingdom Metazoa; phylum Arthropoda; class Malacostraca; order Decapoda; family Penaeidae; genus Penaeus; species Penaeus japonicus. The sequence goes on from BOPN01001439.1 coordinate 169,843, forward strand.
TATTATTATTATGAATTATAACTATTATCATTGTAATTACAACAATTATTGTTTTGTATCATATAATCATTATAATATACTATGATAATTATCCTTATAATCATAATCATTATTATTGCACATCATATAATCATTATAATCATTAACATTATTTTCATCATTCTGAATTATTTTCATCATCTTTATCTTTATCATTATTGCCATATCCTTTTTATCATCACTTTTTTAATATGTAATAGTAGTAGTGTTATTTTTTTGTTAGTACTATTGCAATTATCCTTAGTATAATTATCGCTTTTATTGTCATTATCATTATCATCATTATTGTGTTTTGTAGTTACTTTTATCTTCTTTATCATCATTACCACTACCATTATCATTCGCATCATTACAAGAAACATTATCATGATTTTTATCATTATTAATATCATTATCATTGCCATTATCTTTATTATTTTCTTTTCTATCTTTGTTATCATCATTGTCATTATTATCATTATCATTATTATCTGTATTATCATTATCATTATTACTATTACCATTATAAAAAACTATCATTACTATCATTCCACTTATCATTATCATTATTATTGTTATCGTTTTCAGTATTATCATTACTATTTTTTTTCTTTTACTAACATTATCATTATTATCATTCATGTTTTTGATTTTGTTATCATTATCATTATATCGTCTGTCATCATCATTCTTATCGTTATTTTCCTGCTCTTATTATCATTATATTTTTCATAATTATCATTATTATCAATGTTATATCATAATCACCATCATCATCATCGTCACTGTTATTATCATTAATACTATTATCTGCATTACTGCTATCCTTGTTATCATCATCACTATCATCACTAATGTAATTATCATTGTCATTGTTATTATCTTTATTATCATCACTAATATTATCATCATTATCATTATCATCGTTGATATTATTATCTTTTTAAGATATCTTTAATTTAGCTCTTTGATATCATTTTTTTTCTGGAGGGGAGACTTTTTCAAATTAATATAAATACACAAGTATATCCGCACCTCTATTTTCAATTATTACATAACTGGGCTTAGTACAACAACCTATTTTTCAAAACCATATTTAGAGGAATTTTAATGTTCTTTTTATCCCATTCACGGTATGTTGTTTAAAGCTTAATGTCACCAGGAGATTGGAAAACTTTTTGTTTCATTAATATAATCGTTAAGAATCGGATTTAGATTTTTTCGAGTGGGGCGGGGTGGGGTGGGGTGGCGTGGGGTGGGGTGGGGAGTGGAGGGGGACAGGAAGGGGATCAGGGCATGGAAGATAGTTGAAAAACACTCTGATATATTTTTAGTGAGAAGTAGGAATATAGTTCTGTATATATATATATATATATATATATATATATATATATATATATATATATATATATATATATATATATATATGTATATATATTTATACATATATATATATATATATATATATATATATATATATATATATATATATATATATATATACATATATATATATATATATATATATATATATATATATATATATATATATATATATATATATATATATACATATATAAAATATAATATATATATAAATATGTATATATATATATATATATATATATATATATATATATATATATATATATATACATATATATATATATAATATATATATATATATACATACATATATATATATATATATATATATATATATATATATATATATATATATATATATATATATATACATACATATATATATATATATATATGTATATATATATATATATATATATATATATATATATATATATATATATATATATATATATATATATATATATCCCGCTCTGACTCTCTCAAAAAATCTGCAATTGCTTTTCGAGGTTATCACTGCGAAAAAATATTTAATTTCTGTTTTCTGTCTGGCTCTGGGAGAACTTCCTCCTTCAGAGTGATATATTCGTCTCCCCGAGGACTCTTTCCCTTTATCTAATTTCCTGCTCTCGCTCGCTCACTCGTCGCTTTCACCCCTTATATACATATATATATATATATATATATATATATATATATATATATATATATATATATATATATATATATATATATATATATATATATATATATATAGCATATATATATATATGTATAACATATGTTTTATACGTATATATATATATATATATATATATATATATATATAGCTGAGAGCAAGAACAAACCCGGCTGTTCCTTTCGCTCGAAGCTCATCTCAAATTCCTGCGCTACCTCACGTGGATAATGGCGTCTAATGGATACTTCTGATGTCTTGTTCCTTTTTTTGTTGTTGAATATCGGTATTCTTGTCTTTTTTCTTTGTTTATTTAGATATCAATTTTAGGGTATCACCTAGGATGGGATGGTGGGAATATTGTTGCGAAAATGGTATGGTAATGGTAAGAAGTTAGAGTATTTTCTTCGTCATAGAATTTGTGTTAGTTTCCCCCTGAAGCTAATGTGTACATGATATCCGATTCCAAGCACAGAATAATGTGGAATAATCGTTTGTTGTGGATAAATAACACGAATAACAATATGAGAGAGTTAAGGAAATACTATTTTGGGAGAAAAGAAGAAGAAAAAGAAGAAAAAAACAATTATATAGAAGAAGGCAAAGGCCAAGAGAAGAAGAAGAAACCATAATGTAAAAGAAGACAAAAATGAGATAAGAAGAAGAAAAATAAGAAGAAAAAAAGAAGAAGAAAAAGAAAAAGCTTTTTCGTCCGCGTGAATCATTTAACGCCATAATGACGATCCTCTCTCTCGAATTCCGCGGAAAGCTTCAGCTCTCGCTCTCTTTCACAATAAGTGTTGCATGTGATTCTAAAATATCCAGAGGTAAGGAGATTTATATTGGCAACATGAAGCTTAAAATACTTTACGTGTGAGCGTTGCAATAAAAGGTTTTATGGGTAATCTTGGTTGCTAACACGTGCAACCTTCTCACGTTAACCTTTCATGAGGACCCGGAACTCATGCAACAAATGCAACAAATTATAGATCAAACTGGGATCGGAGCGGTAATGTTTCCTATCGTTTTGGGTGTTTGTTTATTTGATATGTATATCTGTATCTCTCTCAGTCGCTCTGCCTTTCCTTCTTCCATCTCTCTCAGTCGCTCTGCCTTTCCTTCTTCCATCTCTCTCAGTCGCTCTGCCTTTCCTTCTTCCATCTCTCTCAGTCGCTCTGCCTTTCCTTCTTCCATCTCTCTCAGTCGCTCTGCCTTTCCTTCTTCCATCTCTCTCAGTCGCTCTGCCTTTCCTTCTTCCATCTCTCTCAGTCGCTCTGCCTTTCCTTCTTCCATCTCTCTCAGTCGCTCTGCCTTTCCTTCTTCCATCTCTCTCAGTCGCTCTGCCTTTCCTTCTTCCATCTCTCTCAGTCGCTCTGCCTTTCCTTCTTCCATCTCTCTCAGTCGCTCTGCCTTTCCTTCTTCCATCTCTCTCAGTCGCTCTGCCTTTCCTTCTTCCATCTCTCTCAGTCGCTCTGCCTTTCCTTCTTCCATCTCTCTCAGTCGCTCTGCCTTTCCTTCTTCCATCTCTCTCAGTCGCTCTGCCTTTCCTTCTTCCATCTCTCTCAGTCGCTCTGCCTTTCCTTCTTCCATCTCTCTCAGTCGCTCTGCCTTTCCTTCTTCCATCTCTCTCAGTCGCTCTGCCTTTCCTTCTTCCATCTCTCTCAGTCGCTCTGCCTTTCCTTCTTCCATCTCTCTCAGTCGCTCTGCCTTTCCTTCTTCCATCTCTCTCAGTCGCTCTGCCTTTCCTTCTTCCATCTCTCTCAGTCGCTCTGCCTTTCCTTCTTCCATCTCTCTCAGTCGCTCTGCCTTTCCTTCTTCCATCTCTCTCAGTCGCTCTGCCTTTCCTTCTTCCATCTCTCTCAGTCGCTCTGCCTTTCCTTCTTCCATCTCTCTCAGTCGCTCTGCCTTTCCTTCTTCCATCTCTCTCAGTCGCTCTGCCTTTCCTTCTTCCATCTCTCTCAGTCGCTCTGCCTTTCCTTCTTCCATCTCTCTCAGTCGCTCTGCCTTTCCTTCTTCCATCTCTCTCAGTCGCTCTGCCTTTCCTTCTTCCATCTCTCTCAGTCGCTCTGCCTTTCCTTCTTCCATCTCTCTCAGTCGCTCTGCCTTTCCTTCTTCCATC
>BOPN01001439.1:184041-194041 GCA_017312705.2 Penaeus japonicus
AAACAATAGATCTAAACTAGTTGTGAAATAAAACATAAGAATATTTTATTTTCCACACGCATTTTCACCTTATTTTCAATCAATTTACGTGTAGTGAGACGGTGTATACAACATTATTGCATAGATCTTCTAGTATTACAATGTGTCCTTATCCTATATCATGCTTATTACGTAATACTCGTCTGTATGGCTCATTCTTAGCGCTCTGGCCTTTTCTTTGGGTTTGCTAATCAAGTCCCTGACAGTCACAGCAAGAGAAGGTGAAGGAAACAAAAATGAAAGGCGACATCTTATCCGAAGTTATTATATAACTCAATGGTTGTAATTTCTTTCGCTGTGATATCCGTGTATAGGAGAACTAGGCCTATGATGGACCTATTCTCCCAGAAGATGTAAAAATACCTTTTGATCTTTATATCACTTTTTTATTTTATTTATCTATTTATTTTCATCTGTCAATAATACAAGAGTTTTGGTATTCTCTCTACACTAACGTCAAAATTTTTAAAATCCTTAAATCGCGATAGTAATCACATAATGTTTCGCTCACTACTTCATTCTCGCATTTCTTATGGCATCTTTATTACAACTTATGTCCGGGAAATCCGTTTAAAGGTTACCACTGCCTGTTTTTCTTGCTTTTTAAAGTTTACCACTGCCTGTTTTTCTTGCTTTTTAAAGTTTACCACTGCCTGTTTTTCCTGCTTTTTAAAGTTTACCACTGCCTGTTTTTCTTGCTTTTTAAAGTTTACCACTGCCTGTTTTTCCTGCTTTTTAAAGTTCACCACTGCCTGTTTTTCTTGCTTTTTAAAGTTTACCACTGCCTGTTTTTCCTGCTTTTTAAAGTTTACCACTGCCTGTTTTTCTTGCTTTTTAAAGTTTACCACTGCCTGTTTTTCCTGCTTTTTAAAGTTTACCACTGTCTGTTTTCTTGCTTTTTAAAGTTTACCACTGCCTGTTTTTCCTGCTTTTTAAAGTTTACCACTGCTTGTTTTTCTTGCTTTTTAAAGTTTACCACTGCCTGTTTTTCTTGCTTTTTAAAGTTTACCACTGCCTGTTTTTCCTGCTTTTTAAAGTTTACCACTGTCTGTTTTCTTGCTTTTTAAAGTTTACCACTGCCTGTTTTTCTTGTTTTTTAAAGTTTATCACTGCCTGTTTTTCCTGCTTTTTAAAGTTTACCACTGCCTGTTTTTCTTGCTTTTTAAAGTTTACCACTGCCTGTTTTTCTTGCTTTTTAAAGTTTACCACTGCCGGTTTTCTAGCTGTTTAAAGTTTACCACTGCCTGTTTTTCTTGCTTTTTAAAGTTTACCACTGCCTGTTTTTCTTGTTTTTAAAGTTACTTCACTGCTTGTTTTTCTTGCTTTTTAAAGTTTACCAATGCCTGTTTTTCTTGTTTCTTTTTTAAAGCTTCAATTAAATGCCTGTTTTTCTTGCTTTTTAAAGTTTACCAATGCCTGTTTTTCTTGCTTTTTAAAGTTTACCACTGCCTGTTTTTCTTGCTTTTTAAAGTTTACCACTGCCGGTTTTCTAGCTGTTTAAAGTTTACCACTGCCTGTTTTTCTTGCTTTTTAAAGTTTACCACTGCCTGTTTTTCTTGTTTTTTAAAGTTTACCACTGCTTGTTTTTCTTGCTTTTTAAAGTTTACCAATGCCTGTTTTTCTTGCTTTTTAAAGTTTACCAATGCCTGTTTTTCTTGCTTTTTAAAGTTTACCAATGCCTGTTTTTCTTGCTTTTTAAAGTTTACCACTGCCTGTTTTTCTTGCTTTTTAAAGTTTACCACTGCCGGTTTTCTAGCTGTTTAAAGTTTACCACTGCCTGTTTTTCTTGCTTTTTAAAGTTTACCACTGCCTGTTTTTCTTGTTTTTTAAAGTTTACCACTGCTTGTTTTTCTTGCTTTTTAAAGTTTACCAATGCCTGTTTTTCTTGTTTTTTAAAGTTTACCACTGCTTGTTTTTCTTGCTTTTTAAAGTTTACCACTGCCTGTTTTTCTTGTTTTTTAAAGTTTACCACTGCTTGTTTTTCTTGCTTTTTAAAGTTTACCAATGCCTGTTTTTCTTGCTTTTTAAAGTTTACCACTGCTTGTTTTTCTTGCTTTTTAAAGTTTACCACTGCCTCTTTTTCTTTTTTTTTTTTTGTTTGTTTGTTTGTTTAGTTGAGTTACTCAGTTATCTGCCTATATCGCTTCTGATAGATTTCTATATCCGAGAGTCATTGTCAGCTCCCAGTTGACGATGGCCGCTAGTTTGCATTTCCAATTCGCTTCCTCCAAATTTATGCAAGGCACGATTGTGCTGCCTTGGCATTGCAGCTAGGTAGTCCCTCTCTCTCTCTCTCTCTCTCTCTCTCTCTCTCTCTCTCTCTCTCTCTCTCTCTCTCTCTCTCTCTGTGTGTGTATGTATGTATATATATGTGTGTGTGTGTGTGTGTGTATGTATGTATGTATATGTGTGTGTCTGTGTGTGTGTGTATGTATGTATGTATATGTGTGTGTGTGTGTGTGTATGCGTGTGCGTATTTGTATCTATTTGTGTGTGTGTATGTGTGTGTGTATGTGTGTGTGTGCATCTATCAATGTAATGTATATACGTGCAAGTTGAAATATGTACAGCTTTACTGGACTTTCATATTATAACTCGGTTGTAAGAATAAAAGATATTTTCCCCTGTTGATATCTGATTACCGTTCAAGTCAACCAAAACCGTGAAAGCTGATCAGGGCTGAGTGTGCATCCGCCGTCAGCTACAAACGCATTCAGTAAACACATCAGTTGATTAAATTCGCTGCTATAGCATCTCCAGGATTAAAGGATTTTAAATCCCTCGTATTTGAAAATCTTGTTTTCTTTGTGATTCGATTTTTTCTTTTTCTTTTTCTTTTTTTTTCATTTTATCATTTCATCATCAGTAACACCAGATTCACTATGAATTATTTTGTATCATCTTCGAGAAGGATATCAATTGTCATCATTATCACCATCACTATCATCACTATAATCACTCACCATCGCCGACATACTCGACACCATCACCACCAAACGTCTCAACCAAACATCATTTATATATCACTATACATCTCCACCCCCACAATCAACACCACAATCCTCACCACCATCATCACAACAACGACTCCTCACCTTCATCACCACCAAAATCGTCACCCCATCATCACCACAAGAACTTCTCACCTTCATCACCATCAAATTCTTCATCCCCACCACACTCTACACCATCATCACAAGACCACTCCACCATCCTCCCCATCCCTCCCTCTCTCCCTCCCCATCCTCCCTATCCCTTCCTTCTCCCTCCCTCCCCTATGCTGGGTGCGAAGGGGTGGAGAGAGATTTCTGTGTCTCCCTTCATTTCCTCCAAACACCGTAAGAAGCAAATTCAGTTATTCTGCTTGAAAGAATTTGTCTTTTTGACTTCGCTCGCTCCTTCTTGTGCTTGGAAGCCTTGGGTCCTCTTCTCTTGGATGCATGATGAATATTTTTTGGCGTTCGTTACTGCTTTTCCAATTTGTGGTAGACAGTTCCTTGTATGTATATTTTTTTATATATGCAACATTTATTATAAATATGCATACATACACATTTTTTTATCTATCTGTCTATATGTATGTGTGTATGTGTGTGTATATATATATATATGTGTGTGTGTGTGTGTGTGTGTGTGTGTGTGTGTGTGTGTGTGTGTGTGTGTGTGTGTGTGTGTGTGTGTGTGTGTGTGGGTAGGGAGCGAAGAGGGTGTCGCTTGTGTCTGTTGGTCGCTGTGTGTCGGGGGCGGAGGCTCAGGGTCTGGGGTTCTTGGTGTTGTTTGTTTGTTTGATTCTTTCTTTGTCTCTGTCTCTCTGTCTCTCTGTCTCTCTCCCTCTCTCTCTCTCTCTCTCTCTCTCTCTCTCTCTCTCTCTCTCTCTCTCTCTATATATATATATATATATATATATATATATATATATATATATATTTAATGTGTAAATAACTTTATTTTTCTCGATATTGTTTGCATTCATTTCCTTCTATCGCTCTATTTTCCTTCTTTTCCTCCTCTTTCATCTTTTCTTCTTGTCTCTCCTTGTTAAAAAAAAAAAAAAAAAAAAAAAAAAAAAAAAAAAAAAAAAAAAAGATTTTTTCTTTAACTTTTCTTACTTCTCATTTCTTTCATTCTTCATTTTTTCTCATCTCTTTGTTTATTCGGACTTTTCTCCTTTTCTCTCTTCTTTATTCTCTTCTATTCCATTCTTCGTTTTTTTTATTCCCGTCTTTACCTTTTCTTTCCTCTTCCTATTTGCCTATTTTTCTCTCTTTTCTAATAATCGCTCTTTCCACAGGTTATTTATGTTTTTTTTTCTTTTTTCTTTTCTTTTCCTTTCATTTTCCTCGTCTCTCCTTCTATTTTTCTTGCTTTATCTTCTCCTCTTTCCTTCCTTCTTTCTTCTGCTTTCCCTTTCCTCCCTTCTCTTCCTATCTCTCCTGTTTTCTCTGTCCTTCCTGTCTACCCTTTATTCTCTTATTTTCCAATCTCTCCCTCTTTCTCTTGTCTTGCAATCTTTCTCTCCTCTTCTTATAGAGAATGAATCTAATATGCATATTTTGTGTTTTAAACATTTATTCCACTTGAAATGATATTGTAATTTCCTCTGGATGTTGTATTTCCATAAACATTCTTAGATTTCTTAATATCTCATGTAAGTATCTAAGCTCTATTTCATCTAAGGTAATAGAAAGTTATTTATGTATTCTCTTGTTTTTTTTGTTTTTTTTTTTGGAAATGCACTTCTGTCGGATGCGATAAAACTAAGTGATATAAATTGCCGTAAGCACATGCAGGTTCATAACTAATCAGTGATATATCTTACATGCAGTCATATTTGATCAAGTAATGCATTTCCCCGCAAGAACATACAGCTACAGAATCGACTATGCATTATATCTTACCAAATTCCCAAGCAACGATAAGATAGGTGAAGGGATATATTCTACCATAAGCGTAGTATTTTACCATAAGCACATATAGCAATATGATATCAAGCAACGTATTTCATCATAAGCACATGCACAACATGATATCAAGTAACGTATTTTACCATAAGCACATATAGCAACATGATATCTGTAACCAGCTTGCTGGCACTAGTTGTAACCACCACTGAGAGCAGTTGTTATAACCACTCGATGCCCTGGTTGTGATCTGGTGGAAAAGAGACAGACATTCGTGTGCCATGGTCTTTATTGTGGATTGTTAATACACCAGACTCCGGCCGTCAGGCCGGAGGTCAGAGCTGTTCGCTCTTGTCTGTCTGTCTGACCTGTCTGTCCTGATCTGTCTGTCCTGATTTGTCTGTGGTGGGTTCCTTCTGTGTCCTTCTTAAATACAAATTCTCAGTCACTTTCTACGCCTCGGGCCTTCTGGTAACAAACGCAGCTGTCTAGAGAAGTTGGGGTTCCAGGGCGGAAACGAACACAGGAGACAGGAAGCGTCAGGTCAAAACACACTGCCATCGATATTGCATTGAATTAAGTAGACATACATGATCAATGTCTTGGGTCAATTAATATCAGTATCAGTGCCTTACAATATCAAGCAACGTATTTTATCATAAGCAGATGCACAATATGATATCAAGTAACGTATTTTACCACAAGCCCATACAGCAACATAATATCAAGTAAAATATTCTACCAAAAGCACATACAGTAACAAACTAGATCAAATACTATAACTTATCAAATCCAAATTCAGCAGTGAATTAGATCAAGTGATATATTTCAACATACGTGCATGTAGCAACATAATTAATTAAGTGATATATTCTACCATAAACACATGCATTGATATACAAAAGGATTTGACATGTTTTATTCTTGTTGTGCAATATATCCGAATGGCACAGCAATATATTTTTTTCTTTCTTGCCCTTTTCAACATTTCTTTTCTTGTTTTAACATATATTCTCTTAATTAAATTTATTCAGACAACATCCTCAGTTTTAAAAATTCTTGAAAAATACGAAAAGGAAAATTACAATAGTAATGAGCAAGCTATACCGTTAGTAATGATAATGATAACTAGAATAAAAATTATGATGATGACAAAATAATGATTATAACAATAACAATGATAATGACAATGATAAGAATGATGATGAATATGTTAAAAATAATGAATGATCAGAACAATAATAATGACGACGATAGTTATAGTAATGATGAGGATAACAATGACAATGCTAATAGTAATAGAAATCGATAGTAATAGAAGTAATAATGACGATGATAATGATTATAACAATATCGATGTATATCCTCTGCCACCATTATGTTAGGGCAAATCCAATGCCAATAAGTGTTATAAAAACAGAATCAATAAACTGAAATTAAAAATGATCTTGATTAAAACGAAAACAATGAAATAACATCTATATCTTTAATTAGTTACCAATCATCACTAATTCTATCACAACAAAGAGGAATTCAGATTTCGAGGACCTACAAGAAAAAAAATATGAAAATAAAAAACTAATCATGATCTAGAACATACATCAACCAATATTAATTATAATACTGATAAAAAGTAAACATGATTACACGGCCTGATAAACAGCTTAGTAGGTCGTCAAGCTGTGACAGGCACGCTGTGTAGGATGGACAGTCTAGTTATTCCTGAATGAGAATTTAATTCTGGAATGTTTAGAGGAAGGCCAACAAACACTAAGAAGAATTAACTTAAAAAATATATATATATATGAACCTGAGAAAAAAAAAACAATAATGATAACAATAGATTTAGAAAAAAAGGAACTAAACTGATAAATTGTTGTGCTGATTATTCCCCTAATTCTCAGCCGCTTTCTCCCCCCCCCCTCTTATATTACTTTATCATCAATCATCAGAATGATTTAAGAGCCTAGTCCTTCATAAATAACAAGAGGATTTGCATATAAAGTTTACAGGGCTAATGGTTCGAGTTATACCTCTTCTATACAAAACCATCCCCTTTCTCTTTACAATTAACCTAACCTAATCTAACCAGTAAATAATTGAACACTTGTTTTCACTATTTATTCACATATATCCCTTAACATCAAAGTTTTAAACGCTTTTGATGATCAACAGCATAAATATAGATGAAATAGAGGTTTGTCTTCACGAAATAATGGTAATAACAATGATAACAATATTGATAAAGATATCGATGATAATCATAACAATGAGAGTAATGATAATAACAATAATAGTAATGACAAAATGACGACAAAACTACAAATGAATAATAGTAGTAAATAGCATTTGTGGGCGTGATAACAAAAATAAAGCAATAAATTATAATATTTTTTTATTCCTCCATACGCCATCCCTCCCTATTCCCCCTTTTTTATCCATCCATTTCATCTTCTCTCCCTCTCCCCCTTCCTACCGAGAACCGTTTTCCCTTTCTCTCTCTTCCCTTCTCTCTATCCCCACTCTCCTTCTCTTTTCCCTTACTCATCTCCCTACCTTTCATTCCCTCCATATCTCCCCTCTTTCCCCTCTCTTCCTGTTCTTTCTCCCTACCTTAAATCTCCTATCTATCCCTTTCCCTCTCGTCCCCTCTCCTTACCGCTCTTCCTCTCCCTACTTCTAATTCTTTTTCCCTATGCCCCCTCTCTTTACCTAATGCCTTTTCCCTCTTCCTTCATTGCTCCTACCCCCTTTCCTTCTCCCCTTACCTTACCACGAACGCCTTTCCCCCTCGCTCCGTCTCCCTACCTCCACCCACGTTCCGTCTCCTGTTTCCCCCTCCTTTCCTCAAATCGTTTTATTTTATTATTTTTTTTTTTCCTTTCCGCCCCCCCCCCCCCCTCCTCTTCCCCCCTTATTTACCTAGAACTTCTTTTCCCCTTTCCCCCTCGCCCCTTCTCTCTCTCCCCTTGCCCTTCTCCCCTCCGTATTTCCAATCCCATTTGCTTTTCCCTTTCTCTCTCTCTCTCGTTATCCCACTTTCCCCATGTCCCCTTCCGTATTTGTTTTCTCCCTTTCCCCTCGTTCCCTCTCATTCTCCCTTCTCTCTCCTTCCTTCGAGATCTCCTATCCTTACCTTGAACCCCCTTTCCCCTCTTTTCCTCTTCCCTCTTCCCCTCCCTATTTCCAGGTACCCTTCACTACCTAAAACGCTCTTTCCCCTTCGTCTCCTCTTCTCCTCTTCCCTCTTCTCTTCTCCCTCTCCCTACTTCGATCTCCCCTTCCCTCATCTTTCTCTATCTCAGGTTTATCGAATGACCACTAAAACAACGACCTCCTCTCTCTCTCTCTCTCTCTCTCTCTCTCTCTCTCTCTCTCTCTCTCTCTCTCTCTCTCTCTCTCTCTCTCTTTTCTCTCTCTCTCTCTCTCTCTCTCTCTCTCTTCTCTCTCTCTTCTCTCTCTCTCTCTCTCTCTCTCTCTCTCTCTCTCTCTCTCTCTCTCTCTCTCTCTCTCTCTCTCTCTCTCTCTCTCTCTCTCTCTCTCGCCCTCGCTCTTATTTCGTCTCTTGTACAAATCTCTCTTCGTGGTCTAGCATACAATACACGGATGGGGATGCGATGGGGGTAGGGGTGGGGTAGGGAGTTCCAACACACGGTGGGAGGGGATGGTAGGGTGGGGAGCGAGATGGGGAGAGGTAGTGTTTAGGGGGGGAGGGGGGGTTCTCACGTATTGCAGCTTTTATCAAAGACGACAAACGGAGAATAGGCTTTGGTCTTTATCTTTCAGAAAGGGGGTGATGGTGGTGGTTTTGGTGATAGTGATGATGGTGATTGGGATTGTGATGAGGATAAGGAGGAAGAGGTTGAGGTTTCAGAAATTTTCATAATGATAATGATAGTGATGATAACTGTTAAGATAACGCTAGTGATACTACTACTACTACTACAACTATACTGATACTGAGACTAATAGTATATCTACTACTATTGCTACTACAACTTATGATAATGATGATAATGATAATAATCATAACAATAACAATTTCATTACAATCTCCTCCTTTAGCACTTTACTTGGAATTATGTGAAATAATTGTAATAATGATGAAAATAGTAACAATACCAATGCTTCTCGTCTTCATCACTATCATTGTTGCTATCATATATCATATTATCAGGAGAATGATGGTGATGATGATGACGATGGTGATGATGACGATGATAGTGATGATGATAATGATGATAATAATAATGATTATAATAAGATGATAACAATAACAACAAGAATAATGATGATAAGAGGAAAATAGTGATAAACGGAATAATTCAATTTATAGCGCTATGTAATAATAATTACGATAGTTTTTTTATAACCATGTTTCTTTTTATTTATCACGTTACTATTTATAAAAAAAAAATATATAAATTCAATCACGGACATATAAATCTCATAAGCAAAAAATCAAACGTACTGTATAGCACTCTTTCAATTACAGAAAAAGAATTCCTATTCAAGCAAAATACATTAGATGTCCCATTTTCTTTATCTTATCTAAATGCCATCGGGATTCACATTTTGCTCTTCAAATATCTTACAATGAGATGGCATTTTTAATCAATGAACTCTTGTCTCCAGAATTGTGTGCAGAACCTTGGATATTCATTCATTCTATCGACGAAGTTTTAGGAAGTAAATTCTTTCACGGAAATCTGACTGCAAAAATAAGGATGTGATCTATTGACTTTAGATAACTGGCATATCTGTTTAAAATCTGGTTGAAAGTATGACTGTTGGCGGAAGTATTACGGGGAATATCTGTTGGTTGTATATCGTGGTTCAGGTCGGTTACTATTCTAACATGAGGAGAGTGAGTTTTTTTTGTTTTTTTTGTTTTTTTCCTGTGCTTTTAAAGGCGAGTGGTGTAAACAGGAGAGATAGAAAACGGGTTGTTGGCTACAGACTGGTATTAGATCTTTGGAATTTAATTAGTGACTGGAACATCGATAATGAGATTACGGGAAAGCCCCATACACTGAATTTCTGCAGAAAATAGTCTATGT
>BOPN01001439.1:201541-206541 GCA_017312705.2 Penaeus japonicus
ACAGTAATACCAGTAATAAATAGACATGTTTACATAAATCTATATCTAATATATCTATCTATCTCTCTATCTCTCTAACTATCTATCTATCCATATCCACACACACACACACACACACACACACACACACACACACACACACACACACACACACACACACACAAACATACACACACACAAACCAAAAACAGAGATTAATAACAGAAGAAGAGAACAAAAGAAACGCAATGTTGAATTATGCAAGTTTACATACCTACCTAACGCACGATAAATTGCGGAAGACTCAGAATAGTGCGAAGGTCTTCCATCAGACCAAATAACCCTAAAGTAAATACTGTTATTGTAAATGCGTCATTGCGTTCATCAATAAAACAAGACTATAGCACATTTACTAGATTTAAAAGATCTAGTGTTAATTGGTATAATCTTTGATGAGCGTTATTTACATATCTTTTTTGTCATTTTTATTAGGAAAACTTTTTTGCCTTGATATTATCTGTGTATATTTTATCTTCCGTTTTTAGTGGATAATAATGAGGGCGAAACAATAATTCTATCAACAAGAGCATTTGAACGCAAACACCCTAAATATCCCAGGTAACAACAGGTGGATTTCCCAATGGAGATTCGCTCAGGTGGAAATAAATAATTTACGCAACAAAGGGAAATGTTCATCCCCTTCTATTAGTCAGTTTAGTAGAGAGAATTATATCGATGTATTATTTTCTTTTCTTTTCTTATCTTTTTCTTTAACAATGCACGAGTCACCAGTTGCAACCGTTGGTGTTATCTTAAATGAAACTCTATCTACATCTATTCACGTTATGAATTATATATCTTATCGATACAAGAAAGTAATGAAAATATGATTGTATATATTATCCTGCTTTGGGGTAATTTTTCATTAAACGAAGAAAAGAGAAAGTGGCACAAACCTCTTGTTCAAGTATGGAGGCAGAAAGTCCCTTAATTAAGTCTACTTTTGGGCTATTAGAAATATGCAAATAATCCAAGAGCAACAAGCCAATTTCCCATAAAAATCTAGATCTATTCCCCAAGTATTCCTCTCCTTTCCTGTATCTACAAGCTTTACCTTGTGTACATTGCAGTAAATCAGGGGGTAAGATATAAAATCAAAATGTCTTTATATTACTTTCATCAAGCCTTTCTGCTGATGGCTTATTTAAAATCAGTGAAGATTAATGCTATATAAGCAATTGCAATATTTCGGGATCCTTCCAACAAACATTACCTGGAGTCAATATGATAAAACTTTAACAAATGCCTATCACGTTACGATAGGATAACATAATCATCCGAAAAAACTGCAGCTTCCTAGATACTTGTCAGAATTTACGGATTGTCTTTTCGATCTTCAACTCCGAAGTTGTCGTGACTTTATTCTCGAAACTTCGAAGACTCCAGAATCCCTTCTGTGTGACTGTTTTCAACGAGTGTGCGGACAATCATTTCCTATGCGGAAAAATGAGAAATATCTCCATTTTAATTTCTCCAGAAAGGAACTCGCTTTGAATTTGGTCTGGAGGGAACAGGGAAGGGATCTGGAGTAAGGGTCAAGAAAAGGTTTCAGATTTCTAGTAAAAGTACAATGACTGCTGAAAATCTTAACCATGGTTTGGCCTGTTAAAATATTACTTTTAAAGCATGGCAAACATATGCCTTCCTTCGAGAATCTTTAGTTTGCATAGTATTCACGCTACAAGGCTTAAAAAGTATAACATGTGATGATCCGGGTGTCAAAATAACTGTTGATTATCTTTTAGTCTAACATTAACAGGAAAAGTATATGGAATTTATATATATATATATATATATATATATATATATATATATATATATATATATATATATATGTATATATATACACACACACACACACACACACACACATATATATATATATATATATATGAGAAGATGGTAGAATGCAGTATCGCATTTTTAATATATACAAATTTTTACAACTCTTTTGTCGGGTCGTGTAGCCGAGCGGTCTCGCCGCCGCACCTGTCAATCTAAAGCTTGTCGCGCACCTGCTCGGATCGGAAACACGGACACGACACGACGTTCAGCCCACGACACGCAGATGCTGTTCATTTCAGTGTACATCGGGCGAAGAAAGGTGATGCAGGTGTGATTTCATAGTATTCCAGCTAAAACGAGTGATTGTAGTGACGATGAAGCTCTTGTGTTAGTCTTTGCATTAGCAGCTGCAGAGGAGGAAGGAAAAAAATAAAAATAAAAAGCAGTGGATTCATCATATATGTGCTTCTAGAGAACACGAAGGCCATCTTACGCCATCGTAAAAATACTGATGACTTATATCATATAAAATTTCGTATTGACACACGTAATTAATAAGTTTTTCATCCAAATTAACTAACATAATCACTGTACACGTGTCCACAAGGCAGTATACAGCCGTTCTGCGCAGGCGCGGTCTCTCAGACGCATCGGAACTATCAGAAAAATATTCTTTCCAAGATATCCGAGGCGTTTCGATTCCGATCCGAGGCATCGTTTCGTTTCCGATCCGAGNTATATATATATATATATATATATATATATATATATATATATATGTGTGTGTGTGTGTGTGTGTGTGTGTGTGTGTGTGTGTGTGTGTTTGTGTGTGTGTGTATGTATGTGTGTGTACATGTGTGTGTATGTGTGTATACACATACAAACATTACATTACAAAAGCCATAGAGGATATGCAAAATCAATTAGGTAACCAAATGGCAGATATAATATGAAATAGGGTTACATTACTGCCTTGATATTGCCTCATAATCTGCTGCAATGACGTCATCTGGTCCATAAATAAGTCAGCGTTGCTAAAAGAAATCGTCTGAGGGGCAGATATATAAGACGCAGTCAATAAAATGTTACCGGAAATACCTGACTACACAGCAGTATAATGAACTTGCTGTATTGAAATTATGTACCTTGACAATACAATCATCGCAGGGATAACTTGTGATTGACGTGTAAATCTAGCATTTTTTTTTTTTTTTAATACATAAGCTTGTGGTAAATTGACAGAAAGTAATCATTCTCTCAGTTATGATTCTTTTATAGCAAGACGTTTAAATGTTTAGCCATGAGGTCTTTGTCCTTTAAGGTATAGTCATATATATCGTAAATCTTGTTATGCTATAAATATATCCGTCAGTATTGCCTTTATCTGCTGTGAAACCCTATAAAATGACAAAAAGAAATTCAAAATAACCGGAATTTCGAAATTAATTCAAAGATCTCCCTTACTTTGCTTTAGATTTTATTTTTGATATGGCTTCTGGAACATATTATTCAAAATGTATTGTATAGCTCGTATGGCCGGTGGCATTTTAATTTGGTATTTTCGTCCTGTCAAATATTTGTCATTTTAACATCATTTCATCGTCCATGTTTTACGTTCGTATGTAATTTTAAGTATATTTAACTAACAAAATCCAAAATAACACATAAAAGTTCAAGGAATCAGAATATAAATATTCCTTTATCAACCCACTTTTTCCTATCCTATTAACTGAAGAAGTTTGCTGTATTTCAACACGTCATGAACCTTTTCCGTGTATAGGAGTGTGATTCCCAATTAATAATTTAGGTCGCCAGATTATTTAAAGTTTCTATAAGCTATTGTTACGGTTTTAATACTTGTCTTGTTTATGTGATTATTATCGTTCTTCTTCTTATCATTATTGTTATGGGCTTTGCTGGTTGTTGTTATTTTTAATTTCGTTGCATGGTCTCTCTCTTGCAACTAACAGACCGGTATACAATGTATTTTTTTCTTGCTTTTTGTCTTTCGTATCCTATTGTTAGATATTATTTGAATCTAAGTATGTAAAGGAAACAAGGTTGATATAAGACAATTTGTTGGTTGCAAAAGAACCTAGATCTCGTGCACGTTTTATGTTGTTAATTACTTATATGACGCTGCAAGGTGATGTTGATCCCTAATTGAAAGATCATTGCAATCCAACTGAAAAGACAACTCGGCCTTGCAATCAATCTCTCTAGAAATTTCATGCAATATTGTCGAAGGTAAAATATCAATACGTTATTTACATACTTTTCATTGCATGCTTATCCATTTTCATTCATACCTTTTGTAAGAGTACTTAGTCCATTCATGAAGATGACAGTAAAAAGAGATGACAGTTTTTGTTGTTGTTGTTGTTTTTCTTCGGATTATTATGAGCCAATTCGTTTGTTTACATTATAACTGATATTCGTGTCGAAAATTTGATGTAAAAATTCGGTGTCATTCCTTTTCTTCTGTCTCTTCCATTCCTCTTTCTTTGTCTTCTAATTCTCTATCTCCTCTGTCTCTTCCTCTTTCTCTTGTTCTCTTACTAATTCTCATCCTCTTCGCCCTGTCATTCTTTTCTCCTTCTCCTTATCTCCTTCTTCATGATTCTCTGGAGTTCTCTCCTTTTCCTTCGTCTTTTCATTTGCCTTTTCTGTTGCTGTTTTTTTTCACTCTATTTCTTCGCCTAGATCCATAGTTGTTCGTCGTTTTTCTTCCTCTTGATTTTCCTCTTCTTCTTTCTCTTCCTCTTGTTCTTCTTTTTTTCGTGTTTTTGCTCTTCCTCTTTCTCTTCTTTTTCCTCTTCCTCTTCTTCTTCCTCATGCATTTCTCTTCCTCACATTCTTCCTTTTGCTATTCATCTTCCTCTTCTTCTTACTCTTCCTCTTCTTCCTTATCCTCTTCCTCTTCTTCGCTATCGAGATTAGTTACGCTTTCCCTCCCTATCCAACAAGCCTAATTGTTCTGTCAATTAGACCTTTCTTGGAATGGATGTGGGCCTATGATTAGACCCATTTTCACACTTAATGAAAAAAGTCACAGGCAGAAATACCTTCGAGAGGGAGGAAGAGAGAGAGAGAGAGACAGAGAGAGAGAGAGAGAGAGAGAGAGAGAGAGAGAGAGAGAGAGAGAGAGAGAGAGAGAGAGAGAGAGAGAGAGAGAG
>BOPN01001439.1:249041-251541 GCA_017312705.2 Penaeus japonicus
CTGTTGTTATTGTATTTATTGTTATTATAACTATTATTATCATTATCATTATTTATTCATCTTTAATCATCATCATTATTGTTATCACTATCATCATTATTATTGTCATTATCATCACCATTGTTATCATCATTGTTACTATCAGTATTATCAATATCATCTTATTACTGCCATAACCATTATTGTTATTGTTGTTGCTATGATCATTATCATCATCACTATCATTATTCTTATTACCATCATCATTACCGTCATTATTATCATGATAATTTCGTAATCATCATCAATGTTATCATCATATTTTATTGTCACTATCATTAATATTATCATTAATATCATGATCATTATTCTAATTGTTACTACTATCATTGTTGATAATATTGATTTTACTCTTACCATTATTATGATCATTATCATCACCACCATAATCATAATCATTATTGTTGTTGTTATGATTATCACAATTATTGCTATTTTCATTACCATTTAGTTCATTTGTTTCCTTATTTGTGGATAAAGGGGGAGTGGAGGGTGTTTCCTAATAGATATAGATAAATATTGTATCTATTCATCACTTTAACTTTTTTTATCCTCATTTCCTAAGTGTAGTAATAGTAATAGTGTCCATTAATACCGAAAGTCCGTTAGATCGAAAGTGTAACAAAGAAAACAATCATTTATTTCTAATTGGCAATCTAAAGATATAATAATGATCCATTTTCTCGACAAAATTCATTAGTTATATTATCTAATATCGTAAACGGAGTATTTGCTTGCTTGTAGACGTGCAAGAGGCACAAGCAATTGAAACAGGAGTGGGAAGGGATGGGGTGTGTGTTGCAAACTATGTCTGAATTCAATTACTTTTCACTCTAACGTTGTTTTTGAATTATGACCCCCCCCCCCCCACCACCACCCCTCCCGGACTAGGAATATTCATAGTACAGGATTTTTCAGGGTCAGATGTTGTAGTAATGATAGTTGTAATATGGTAATATTGATATTACTTTTATCCTTATCAGTCATTGTCATTATTGTTATCATCATCAACATTATCATCATCATTTTTATCATTACTATTATTTTCATTAGTATTATCATTATTATTATCATTATTATCTTTATCATTACCAACATCAAACGGGTACTCAAGTAAGCTGACATTCTCTGCTGTAACACTTTCCCTTTGAAGCAAATTCAATTACCTGTAATGTAATGTAATATGTCTCTTTAAATCTCGAACACAGGTAATAGTGTGAATTTTTTTTTTTTTTTTTTTTTTTTTTTTTTCTAAAGGAGACTAAAATCAGTTTGATGTCCCATACGAAATTACTGAAACTTTGTACGCTCTAGGACTTGCAAAAGGATACCTAAGGATGCCACAGTTGCAAGGATGGAGTTTATCCTTCCTTCCATGACGAAAAGCTTATATCATTAGAAAATAATAAGACCTGTAATCATAATTATAATTTACATGATCATAATTTACATGGTAATAACCTACCATCTATCGGCTAAGATTCTTTCAAATTTCATTTCTTTATAACTTATCATCATATATTTCCCATCGGATTAAAGACAATTAAATAACATCAATTACCATCAGCACAGCTTTAACCCTAACCAGTCTTCAATTGGTGATTACAAATTGATTCCATCTCCTAATAATAGACATTTTGGAAAAGACTATCGTAGAAACAGTTCACTAAAAGTATATGTTTTATTATTCATTCATGTGTAACAGGGGAAAAAAACTCATAGATGCTACAACAGGCGCTTATAGTATTGAAAATCGATAATTGGTAAACTTTCAAGGCGAAGAGATGTGTTCTTGGTAAAAAAAAAAAAATGTATGTGAGTAGGTCTTAGTATTGTTGTCTTTTTTCCTGTTTCTTCATTTTTGTTAATGGAATGGGAGTCGGGTGTACCTCGCTGTCAGAAAGTGTATTGAATTATGGTTTGTTTTTACGCTATGGAAGCCAGGGCGTCAAGCGGGTGTTTTTTTTTTTTTTTTTTTTTTTTTTTTTTTTTTTTTTTTTTTTTTTTTTTTTTACAACAAAGCAGATAAATGCGTTATGTAACTATTCTAGATACGCAATCCTGACTAATATTTAATATCGAAACTTTATCCATATTGTCGAATTATACTCATTCATTCATATTATCATAAGACCTGTGCAATACTAAAGAATATATATGCTTCTTATCAAAACCAAGGAAATATTTTGCGAGTACAATTTTTACTATCAAATACAGGATACCCAAAACATAGAATAAAAACTAGCCTGCCAAAAATACACGACAACACGACAAACCAACTTCACCTATTACAGAACACCCATTTTCTCTAATCTTATCCAAAGTTAGCCTAGGACTAAATTCGTCTAACGTAATCATTCTGGTTCTATTGTCAGGCTAGTGGGTACCTAAGCACCGCCCTTTATTTATTTATTCATCTATCTGTTTGTTTGTTTGTATACTTATTTTTTGGTACCTGACC
>BOPN01001439.1:261541-264041 GCA_017312705.2 Penaeus japonicus
CACTATTGACCCATGCGTTCCACAGAGACCAGCCTCGGGAAGCTTTTGCAGCACAACCACAGCGGGAGTTGGACTCGTTTTTCGCTTAAGCTCTCGGCTGGTCTGGTGCGCCCTGGCAACTCTTTGAGCTCGGTCTTGTTTCGAAGGATCTCGCTTGTTGTGTTTCGAGGTGTCGTTTGCGCTCGTGCGATGCAATTTTGGGTAACGCCTTTGCTCCTTGTAGGTGTTTTCTGCAGCGTCTTCACTATCTGCGTTTTTCTGAGCGTAAGGATCTGAATGTTTACTGGGCTCTCCGTGTCTGTGTCTGCGGCTGAAGTTTTTCCAAATATTTGCATCATCAGAGGACGCATCGTGGCTGCTAGTTTCAAACAGCGTTTGTTTACCACCGAAATTATTTCTTGCAGCTGTTTTACTGGCAGGGTAACGCACACTCGAGGTTGCTACATCACAGCCAAGACTGTTTTCATGCTGTCTTTTAGAAGAAACAAAACCTGTAACAATTCTATTCTTCGGTACCAATGCTTCTTCTCCTTCGGACTTGACGCGCGGCTGCCTTCCCTTTGACATTACAGGTGAATCAATAGTATCTAAATCCTCAGTGGCACCTGTCTGTTCGTTTTCTTCGCCGTCAGTCTGGATGCTAGGAACTATTCCGATGCGTAATAACCCAATTGGAGGTCCATCAGTAGATGACTTGGCTATATACCGACCAGGTGATCGCGAAGCCGAAGTTGTTTTAAGCGATGATGTGTCAGAAGTCTTTGTTTTCTTATCGTCAGGCTGTTCCTCATGGGCGAGTCCCTTTGGTATTTTCCAATCTCGAACGCTAGCAGCTTTTGCTCTTACTCCTTCTTTATCCTTGGATGTAATGGCAGAGGAGACATCGGCATCCTTTGGCTTATTTTCATCTTGAGTTTGGGAACATTCCGACTTTTTATGGTCGGGATAGAATGAATCATGTGGTTCCTCTAGTTTTTCTTGTGAAGATTTCGACCAAAGGTTTTTAGCCATATCCGTACCTACCTTATCCTTCGATGCAGACGAAGGGATGCTGATATCCTTCTTCTCACCTTCATCTACACTTTTTGAACGTCCCGACATTTTGCCGTTTTCCACTTTTTTTAGCGAAGATAGCCTGAACTTCCTGTCTGACCAATGGGCTTTTCCTGCATCCTCTCTACTCCCAGAATGTGTGTTGCTGTTCTCCTCTTGTTGTGTACGATACTTCCATTCAGTTTTCACTCTCAGGTCTTCATAGCCCTCTCGCCTTTTTTGCATAGGGTCCTGGGCTGGTGTTGTGCTCAATGCAAAACTCGTATCTTTCTTGGTGGAATTTGATTGTGGGAGAGAACGATTCACAGAATTTGTTTCTTTTTCTGTATCATTTATCTCGGGCTTGTCAACTGTTCTTGCCTTAGAGTGATAACTGATCGAATTCAGTTTTCTCCTGTTTTCTTTCGATTCCTCCTCAGATGGTGTCGTGACGCTGGAAGAGCGTGAGTTATATGACTCAGATTTAGTAAAGTGTAGCGGTTCTTTACTGACATTTTCATCGTCATTTAGCGCGTACTGCAATGACAGTGCACGTCTGCTCAAACGCGCTCGTAAAGATCGGTTGGTATCGCTTCTAGACTGAATTTCAGTTGGCGTTTGAACGCCATTCTTTTTGTCATACCCACTCGTTTGCAGATCTTGACGAACCTTGTTTCCAGTAGGTGTTAATCCTTCACAGGTATTATTAGTATCAACAGAAACCCCACTTTCATAAATCTTCTCATCTGTAGTTCCACCCTCTTGTAAATTTCCCTGGTCGTTTGACGAGAGGCTTTTTGGCAAAGCTGGTGGCCCAGTGCCCGGAAGTGGAGGAGGAGGTCCTAGTATATCTGCCATGTCATCGTCGGATGATTCATCTGACGATGGTGTTGCTGGTCTTGCCTGGTTAGGATAATAATCACGCCCGGAAGTGAGATGTTTGCTCGTCAGAGAGCGACACATCCGAAGTACATGTTTCGGTGTACTCGTAGTATTTGCGGGCGAATCAGTTAGTGAGTTCGTATCTGTTGAATCTATGTCCAGCTTTGCTGAAAGTTTCCCCTTTGTGATGTCTGAAGAGGGTCTTCTTGCCCTCGGACCAGCATCTAGTGTGAGACGACTTGACTCATGTTCATAGCTTTGATCTTCGGGGCTTTTCAATGTGGTCATAGATGTGTCCGAGGCTGACTTTAATGACGATGCACCGATTGCAGGATGAGCAGCGTTTCCTCTTGGTTGTACCTTTGCGTAATTGCGGTTGAGTACATCGTCTGCCCTGGATAATGGTTTATGGTCAAAGGAAGTTGCATACGTTCGACGCTTACTAAATGCTTCACCGAGATCCTTCTGTTTCCTTTCGAGAGAATCAGTTTCGTCAGAATTTCCTTCACCGTAGACTTTGTTGTCAGTGTAGTTTCGAAGAAAGGACAATTTCTGTGCACTTTGCCAGCGATTAGATCGGATATTC
>BOPN01001439.1:271541-279041 GCA_017312705.2 Penaeus japonicus
TGTACTTCAGCTATATCCGAAATTCGGTATATGATACCCTATTACAAAATTTATCAAATGTCTTTTCACAGTTGATATACTATAGAATATAATCATGTTATTACCTTAATTTGTAATACAATGTTAGCAACAATGCCATGATTCTAAATCAATATATCAAAGCTTGCCCATGCCTTTTCAGTTAGCCAGGGTGGTAAATAAAGATCTAAACTAACGTCAGAGTATCAAAGTAATGTCTGCCAGCGCAAAAAAAGAGAATACATAATACTAACAAGCTCTGTGAATAAGAAAAAGAAGAAAGGTGTCTGCAAAGCCAACTCAAATGTATGGACCAATTCTCTTTAGCTTCAGGGTTAGGATGTCAAAGAGGAGGCTTGGAATATGAAAATAATCTAATTTTGTCACTATCAACAACCGACCATCCCATTTAAGAAAAAGAAAAAGAGAACTGAAATCGACGAAGATAAAGAAAATGGCAGAATATGATTATGTCAAAATAGATTTAAAATAAACAGGGAACATTACATTACTAAATCTAATCAATTTAAGTGTATAGAATAAGATAAAATTCCTAAATCACCAAGAAAATATATATAGTAAAGTTAAATGATAAAAAGGAAAACCAGCGGTTCGAATTATCCATAAATCTTTCGCAGAAATCAAAATAAACCGTATCTTTGACATATTAGATTCCAATCAACCAAGCAAACAGGCATTTTTTCAGCTGCTTCAAAACAGCAGATCAGATCCATACACTAAATTGAATAAATGATAAAACAAATTAGAATAGGAAGAAGATCTTGTACATAGAATTCGTTATGAAAAAGTCTTTGGCAGTGAAAACAGCAGCAACATTAACAGCAATTCACAAAAACAGGACGCGTGATATTGTGTAAGGATGCGCACACAAGCGCCGGAGAAATAATGGCTTTGGTTGATAAGCTTTTCCAGTCTTTTCTTGCGGGTTTCCATGCGTAGATTCCAAATATATAGTTTTTTTTTCGTGCGAATTGAGAAAAAAAAGTTGGCAGGGACGTTATTTTAGCGTGCTGGAGTGCCCCAGCTTCACCTGGCCTGCGGCAAGTTCATGTCACGTTTCTGTTACATTTCTCTTTTTCTGTATCTTTTTCTGTATAGATGTTATGTTGTATTTTACAGACTCTAGTCACTTTCACTGCTTATCTCTATGATAGAACATTTTCTAGAAAGGGTTTCAATATATGTTAGAACAAAGATTTTGCATATAGAGATAGTCCATTGGCTAAGAAGGTCATGTGAGTGAGCCAATAGGAGCTAGGCCTGACAGCAAGGTAAATAAATGTCAGGCGAATGTCATCTAAGGTCAAAGTACTTGTGATACAATTACTGATAAAGTAAATCTTTTACGATCTCTACGCTTTCTTGACGAAGGGGTCTACTTTGATGATTTGATGACCCTCAACCAAAGAAACTATAGGAATTAATGTTTGTTAATGTTTTGTGACTCATAATATCCCAGGTCATCATAACATACCAGTGAAATCATTAGAATTTATTGGACCTGATAACAGTATCGTGTGCCTGTGAGTCATAGATAGTCATAAGATAATGGCCATATTTCCTGATAACGATTCCCTCATTGTGCTTCTATTTATGATATGAATGATTTACGTTTTATTGTCATTCACCTCGGAAGGAATTAAATATTATCTAATTACTTAATCGAAGATTGAAATTATTAATAATGATATTTCTCTTAGCGGAGGAATTAGTGTTTCGTGAACAAGGAAACTATAATCTTGAGTAATCACCACGATATCCCAGGTCACGGAAGGTCACGAGGCAGGCCTTTATTTGATCCTCTCTCATTCTTTTATTAATCGTTATTGCACTGATACAGAGAGAGAGAGAGAGAGTTGCAGTAGTTCGCATATTCGCAGTTTTCAATTTTTTTAATTGTAAAACAGCATATATCTATTTTTCTTCTATCTAATAATCACTAGATTTTCTTTCCTTTCAAATAATGAATATGTATGTATATATATATATATATATATATATATATATATATATATATATATATATATATATATATATATTTATATTTATATTAATAATTTATATTAATGATTCATTCATTTTTTGATTGCCGCCTGAAGAGAACTACGAAAAAAATTGAAGAAAACGTCGCAGTTTTCTCCCTTCTTTTAAGTAGTAAATATATTAATTTGTTATGTGCACACACAAGCTTTGGATTCATTTATATATTCATATATATATATATACATCCCTTATACACATACATACGTTACCACATCAGTCTATGCCTTGTCACATGTGGAACTCTCCTCAATTTACTATCTTCGATTAAATTCTGAAGGAGAGACGCCCAGGAC
The DNA here is from genome assembly GCA_017312705.2 of Penaeus japonicus. NCBI lineage: Eukaryota > Metazoa > Arthropoda > Malacostraca > Decapoda > Penaeidae > Penaeus > Penaeus japonicus. The sequence goes on from BOPN01001439.1 coordinate 273,917, forward strand.
AAGGGAATGGATCGCCAGAACACCGTCTTCAGGACCACGTTTTCTCCGCTGCCTCGCCTCAGTGGAACGCAGTCCTCCGGGAAGTTAGATTCATAGGGGAGTATCCTTACTTACCGCACAGCATCCTCAACTAGCCGTCGATTTTTCCGTTCATTCGACTTAATTCTTCACTCTACGATCGTAGTACCGACAAGGCCGAAGTGTCTGAAAACCTCTAATTACTAATTATTAGTTCATGCTGTACGAACTAGATTATTTTCTATCGTCGTCGCCGATTTTCACCTAAATTAGCCATCGTGAGACTAGACGTTCCTTGAAAAACACCGCATATTACCTCACTGTAATCTAACCATACCACTGTTAGGAGATTTATTTTTTCATACCAAAAAATAAAAATAAAAAAATAAATAAAAGACTTTCGAAGTAGTTATAGACCAGCACAAAATCAGAGTAGAAAAGTTGTGCCAAGGTTATGTTTGTGTATGTGTCTGTTAGCCGCGCTTATGCACACAAAGTCATCAAACGCAGGTAACACAATTTTACGTATTAACACTGATGTGGGTGGACGAACGAAGACATATAACACGCACACATACATTCACACTTATACCAATACGCACACACACACACACACACACACACACATACTCACACCGTCACTACGGGCTAGTCAGAAGGCTTTTTTAGTCAAACAATGAAACACACACACACACACACGCGAAATAGCCACACACACACACACATACTATTATATATACACATTAATACTATCACACTACAATCATTAAATTTACACACAAAACCAAACAAAAAGAAAAAGGAGAAGAGTAGAATATTTGATTATATATACAGCTTTTGTTAAGCTATCATCATAACAACGCGTATCATTATCATTATTATTATTATTATCATTATTATTATTATCATTATGATTATTGTTATGATTTTATTGTTGTTATTACATATCATTATTATTATTATCTTATTAGTGTTATTATTATCATCCTTATTATTATAATTATTGTTATCATTATCACTATTATCATTATCATTATTATTATCATTATTATCATTATCATTATTATTATCATTATCATCATTATATCATTATTCTAAAAAATATTACTGCAATCTTCATTATTATTTTTATTATTTATCATCATTACAAGTTAAAGTTATCATTCCTGTTAATCTATCATTATTATTATCATTATCTTCATCATTATTTAAAACATTGTCATTATAATCTTATCATCGTTATCTTTTGTCATTATTATTAGTCATTATCATTATCATCATTATTAGTATTATCATTGCCTCTATTATTATTCCTATTATTATAATTATCACTATTAATATTATTGTCTTTTGTTTATTTATTTTCATTTTCAGAGTGATAATGATTATAGTAAGGATAACGATTTGCGATTATGATTATGATAATGATTATGCATAAAAGCATTTATTATTATTATATCATTATCATTGCTATTTTCAATTAATTGCTATTATTGTAATTGTTACTATCATCATATCATCTTATCATCATAATCATCATTATTACATTATTGTTTTTATCATTATCAAGATTACAATCATTATAAATATTATCGCTATTCCTATCATCATCATTGCTTTATCTTAATTGTTGTTATTGTTGTCATTATTCTTATTATTAATAATAGTAATATGATTGTCATTGTTATGATTATCATTATCATCATTATGAATGTTATTGTTATTATTATTATTATCATTATTATTTTTGTTATCATTAGTAATAATCATTATCATTAATGATTTTACAAGTAAAAAGACATCATTATTTTATAATCACATGCTATTATTATCGAATTATCACATTATCATCATTTATATCACTATCATTACCGTAGTTGTTATTTTGTTTATCATTATCATGATTATCATATTATTTTATTCACTGATATTATTATAATTTATTGTTAGTATCTTATCATAATCATATTAATTATTCTTCATATCATTCATAACTTTTTTGTTGTTATTATATCCTTTTCATAATGGTTAAGCTTATCATTATCATTATTGTTATCATCATTATTATTATATTATTATGACCATACACACACATTACCACTATCATACCATCTTTATTATCATTATCATTATCATGATAATTATTATCACTATCCCTATTATCATTATTATTATCATTATTCGCATCATTATTGTTCCGTTACTATCATTATTTCTACTACTACAATTAGCTTCAATCCCTCCCTTATTTTTTATCTTCTATCTTCATGATGATGATAACCATCCTGTTATCTTACTGTTATCATTATGTTGATAGTCATTATAAATTCATATTAATATCATTTCTATTTTCTACTATTCAGTTATGGTAGTAGTTGTATAGCAGTAGTAGTTTCGTTATTATTATCATTATCATTATTATTATCATTATTATTATTCTTATCATCATTATCATTATCATTATTGATATCATTAAGCAAATATAGTAGTAGTAGCACATTTTCATTATTATTAATGTTACCATTGTTACCATCTTAATCTTTATCATTATCATTAACATTTCATTGTTATTTTCTTTCATTACTACCTATCATTGCTGTTATTAGCATTATCATTACTCATTTTCTAATATCATAATCACTATTAAATCTTATCATGATTTTTATCATTATTTTCATAATTTCAGTTGTTAATGTAATTAGTTAATCTTTATCATATCAGTTTTATTATTACTCATTACTACACATGGTTGGTTGCTGTTTTGTATTGTTGCGTAGTCGCGCCGATGCTTTTCATTATCAATACACACATCATCATCACCACATCGTCACTTACCATCATCGCTAGCATTACTGTTATTCATATGCCTGCTATCATTAGTATGATTATTATTGCCATTATCACATATTATCATTATATCATGGTACTTCATTGGTATCCTTATTTTATCATTATTTGTTTTTATTATCATCGTTATCCTTATCATCATCATTAAATAGTCAACATCATTATCATTTTATAATTATTATCTTTTGTCATTATTGATCATTAATCTTTTGTTATCATTATCATGGTTATTTTCTTTCTATCACTATTTATCATTATTATTTTCATTATTATTTATTGTTCTTAGGAATATTGTTGAATTATTAATAATAAGGTAATATGATTATTATCATGTTGTACTATGACTGTCATTTGTAGTATTCACGTACATTTCTTTACTATCAATAGCATTATCTTATTAGTCATGTATAATAGTAGATTTTTGTTGACGATCATTATTACTAATATTATCATTTTCATCGGAATTATCTTATCATTGTCGTCATTATTGATAAAATTATTTTATTGATATTATCATTATCATCATTATCGTTATTATCATAGTTAGTTACTACTGTTATTATCATATATTAAAGTTACTATTATTATTATTATTATTAAAATAATTTTCATCATATTCAATTCATTACTATATTTATCACTATTATTATTATAATTGTTATTGCTATTACTATTATTATCATTATTGTTAGTTATCGAAAAAATAATCTCGCACATATTATCATTATCATTATTATCATTGTCATTGCTGTTATTATTAGTACTATCATTAGTAATTATGATCATTTAAATTATAATTAAGGACATCTGTACTAGTTACTATTGTTTAAATTTCTACATTATCATTCATTATTTATTATCATTATATCAATACTTCCTTGCTTTCATTATCATCGTGGTTGTTAATATAATTGTTATTATCATTGCACAATAACATCATCATTCTAATTAAAGTAATTATGCTTATCATTGCTTCATTGTTATGTCAAATATTATTAACATTATTGTTATTACCATCATTGTTATCATTATTATCATTATCGTTTTTATTATCGTTACTAATACCACGATTATGATGATCATTGTCATTGCTATCATTATCAATATCATCATTTTATATGTAGTCACATTGTTGTGCTGTTAAATTAATGTTGCTATTATTGCTTCATCCTTCTTGTTATTAAAGATTGCTATTTTTAATCTGTTAATTATTCATCCCATCTCCCTTGTATTTTTTTATTATTATTGTTCTATGATTGACAATACGTAAAGAGCACACATATCAGCATTTTTTATTATTATCATTATATTATGATTTATTATTATACTGCACTATTACCACTATTCATCATTAACATTTTTGTTATTTCTGTCATATAAATAATCATTGTTATATTATCACCATTATCATAATCATTTTAATGATCATTCATGTTACTTTTTTTATATTTTGCTCTATTATTAGTGTACTGTTGTTATTACCATCATCATCATAGTTATTATAAATGATATGACATATAACCATTATTATAAGCATGACTATTTCAATATGACGCCCATAGCTCATCATTACCACATTAATACCATTACTACATTTCTACAGATGAATATTATCATTAGCTGTATTTATCATAATTATTATTCTAATTCATAATCATTCTTAAAGGCTTTCATCATTCACGTTTTCAATGTAAATATCAATTTCTTTTTGTTTTTCCAGTGTAGAGGGAAGCAACATACGTGCAGATTTTTACGTTAGCTATTATGCCATTATCATTAGTATTGACATATAGACACACATACAATACTATACTGGAGGGGGGCAAACACGCATCGCGGCGATATTTCAATAATACAATAAACAAATACACATAGATGCACACACACATTTCTCTCCTCACAATTCACCACACACTCATTATTAGTCAATATCACTACGCAAATCAATATAATATGTCAAAAATTCAATACTACTACAAACACATATACAATTTCGCATCACACACAATACACACACACACACACACATATATATATATATATATATATATATATATATATATATATATATATATATATATATACATATTGTAACATATGTGTGTGTGTTTACACACAACCGTCTATCTATATACCCGTATATGCATATGTAGCATATTCATGTATGTGTGTATGTCAGCACGTATGCATGTAATGAAGGCATTCCTGTGAATATAGTAACATTCTTATTGATAATGAAATAGATATTATTATTTAATTT
>BOPN01001439.1:294041-296541 GCA_017312705.2 Penaeus japonicus
TCCCCAACCCGACCGGAGAACCTCTGGCGAGCTCTCTGAACTCGGCTCGGCGCGCTAACCACTCGTTCACGGCGGTCATGTTTATATCATCGCCGACACAGAGTGCAATAACGATTAATAAAAGAATGAGAGAGGATCAAATAAAGGCCTGCCTCGTGACCTTCCGTGACCTGGGATATCGTGGTGATTACTCAAGATTATAGTTTCCTTGTTCACGAAACACTAATTCCTCCGCTAAGAGAAATATCATTATTAATAATTTCAATCTTCGATTAAGTAATTAGATAATATTTAATTCCTTCCGAGGTGAATGACAATAAAACGTAAATCATTCATATCATAAATAGAAGCACAATGAGGGAATCGTTATCAGGAAATATGGCCATTATCTTATGACTATCTATGACTCACAGGCACACGATACTGTTATCAGGTCCAATAAATTCTAATGATTTCACTGGTATGTTATGATGACCTGGGATATTATAAACGCTAAACATTAACAAACATTAATTCTATAGTTTCCTTTGGTTGAGGGTCATCAAATCATCAAAGTAGACCCCTTCGTCAAGAAAGCGTAGAGATCGTAAAAGATTTACTTTATCAGTAATTGTATCACAAGTACTTTGACCTTAGATGACATTCGCCTGACATTTATTTACCTTGCTGTCAGGCCTAGCTCCTATTGGCTCACTCACATGACCTTCTTAGCCAATGGACTATCTCTATATGCAAAATCTTTGTTCTAACATATATTGAAACCCTTTCTAGAAAATGTTCTATCATAGAGATAAGCAGTGAAAGTGACTAGAGTCTGTAAAATACAACATAACATCTATACAGAAAAAGATACAGAAAAAGAGAAATGTAACAGAAACGTGACATGAACTTGCCGCAGGCCAGGTGAAGCTGGGGCACTCCAGCACGCTAAAATAACGTCCCTGCCAACTTTTTTTTCTCAATTCGCACGAAAAAAAAACTATATATTTGGAATCTACGCATGGAAACCCGCAAGAAAAGACTGGAAAAGCTTATCAACCAAAGCCATTATTTCTCCGGCGCTTGTGTGCGCATCCTTACACAATATCACGCGTCCTGTTTTTGTGAATTGCTGTTAATGTTGCTGCTGTTTTCACTGCCAAAGACTTTTTCATAACGAATTCTATGTACAAGATCTTCTTCCTATTCTAATTTGTTTTATCATTTATTCAATTTAGTGTATGGATCTGATCTGCTGTTTTGAAGCAGCTGAAAAAATGCCTGTTTGCTTGGTTGATTGGAATCTAATATGTCAAAGATACGGTTTATTTTGATTTCTGCGAAAGATTTATGGATAATTCGAACCGCTGGTTTTCCTTTTTATCATTTAACTTTACTATATATATTTTCTTGGTGATTTAGGAATTTTATCTTATTCTATACACTTAAATTGATTAGATTTAGTAATGTAATGTTCCCTGTTTATTTTAAATCTATTTTGACATAATCATATTCTGCCATTTTCTTTATCTTCGTCGATTTCAGTTCTCTTTTTCTTTTTCTTAAATGGGATGGTCGGTTGTTGATAGTGACAAAATTAGATTATTTTCATATTCCAAGCCTCCTCTTTGACATCCTAACCCTGAAGCTAAAGAGAATTGGTCCATACATTTGAGTTGGCTTTGCAGACACCTTTCTTCTTTTTCTTATTCACAGAGCTTGTTAGTATTATGTATTCTCTTTTTTTGCGCTGGCAGACATTACTTTGATACTCTGACGTTAGTTTAGATCTTTATTTACCACCCTGGCTAACTGAAAAGGCATGGGCAAGCTTTGATATATTGATTTAGAATCATGGCATTGTTGCTAACATTGTATTACAAATTAAGGTAATAACATGATTATATTCTATAGTATATCAACTGTGAAAAGACATTTGATAAATTTTGTAATAGGGTATCATATACCGAATTTCGGATATAGCTGAAGTACATCTTCTAGTACAGTTGATGTTATGAAATAATTACATAACTCTACATACCTCATGCTAGATGGCCTGAAAAGTTGTATCATATGGCACTCTGAAATGTAATGTTCGAGTGTTCGTTTATACTCTTTGTTGCAAAGTCTGCATTTATTTTCTTCTACATTGCATTCTGAACTGACCTGCCAATACCTGGTGTCTAATTCTTGCAGTCACAATATCACATTGTCTTCTTTGCAGAAGTTGGATAGTTTCAACCGAAGCCTTATTGAGTTTTTGCTGCCTACTTCAAGAATTGCGTCTTCTATATTTTTCGTCTTTTTTTCCAATACTCAATTTGGTCAGTGATAAAATATTTTCTATATCGTGGCATTTTCAGTGTTTGTTTTAGGTATGAATCGTCCATTTTATACGCTAGCTATAAAAAAGAAATAGCTTTTATATCAACGTATCACTTTTCTTCCTGAGATATTACGTAATTTCACTTCTAACCATTCCAAGGTCGTTAATAATTTTTGCTTTATCAATAACTCCCTT
>BOPN01001440.1:0-2500 GCA_017312705.2 Penaeus japonicus
TAATTAGCATACCCACGCGACCTTCCGCCTCCAGCAGTATCCGAAGTCGACTCTGAGCTCTTCCACTGCCCTCCGTCCGCCCCGCGCCGTCTCTCGAGGTTGGGAGTCTCCGTGTATTCTCTCACATACGAGGATCATCGCTTGTTTTGGTTTCATCTCAGGGGCGACTTTGCTTTGTTTATGTTGCAGGGCGATGGATGGAGGTCCTCTTTGGGATTTTGTGGATGGAATGATCTCGAGGGGGCGGGGACTGAGAGGAGGGGCTGCTGCAGGGTGGATATAGGCTCCCTCCCCCCCCCACTCTCTCTCTCTCTCACACCCACACAAAGAGAGAAAGAGACACACATACAACGAGCCTTAGAAATCCAAATCCAAATCCAAAGAGACAGACACACACACAGACAAAGACCCGCTCATCAAACCCAAAATCTGTGCACACAAACCCACACGAAAAAAAGAAGAAATGAAGACGATAAAATTATACATTGAATAATGAACACTTCTTTTGTAGCTCCTTCTTCCGATCAAGGTTTAGCTCGAGCGTGAACTTCTGGAGTATAAATCTTTTCCCTGCCAATAGCACTCGTCTTGGTAGAGTGTGAAATAGTGCTGTTGCATACTTGGGATATAACTATTTTTTTTTCCTTGAGAAATGTTCCGTGGAAGAGGTGTTTTTGTGATTTTTTTTTTTTTTATGTAGATTAGTGTGGTGGAATTGTTTATGATCGTGTGTATAATTAATATGGATTCAATTGATGAGATATACGACAATCATAATAGGTGATGTTGTTATTTACTACATATAATAAATGCGAGTTCTATTATTAATATGACATTGAAGAAGCAAAATAAAAAAAATTGTTTTTGTCAAATACAAAACTTGTCTCCTAAATAAGGCCATGGTGGATTGAATCGACTTTCGATATCCTAATAGCATCGAACGCGCTGCTTCCTCAACATGTGTGTGTGTGTGTGTGTGTGTGTATATATATATATATATATATATACATATCTGATTGTCTCTATATGTGTATTTGTGTTCATATATCTAAGCATTTATCTATCCACATAGATACTCACACACCACATGTAGATAGACGAATCAAAAGATACACCAACATTACCTAATCCCTAATCCCTCTTATAATCAAGCACAAACCCAGATCAAATAACCGATCTCAATCCAACTTAATCCACAAACCAATTAATCAATTCCTTCTTCTCTCTCGCATCAAAATTCAAAATCCAAAATTCAAAACGACATTTAATGACATGGATATTGCTTAGGATGCAAGGTTCCATATCGTGCAATGCGGGAGACTCGGATCTTGCAAGTAAGTGGCGCGCGAGGATGAAAGTGACGTCGGGAAGATGCAACGGGAGAACATTTCTTGCAACTAAGTGGCTTGCAAGGTTGAAAGTGACTTCGGGGAGGTGGAACGAGGGGATGTCTCTTCTGGGGAATGGCGGGTCGAAAGAGGTCATGGAGGAGGAAATGGAGGAGGAGGAGGAGGAGAAAAAGGAGGGGGGGGAAGAGGAGGAGGAGGAGGAGGAGGGGGAGGGAGAGGAGGAGGGGGAGGAGGAGGGGGAGGAGGAGGAGGAGGAGGGGGAGGAGGGAGAGGAGGAGGGGGAGGAGGAGGAGGAGGAGGAGGAGGAGGAGGAGGGGGAGGGGGAGGAGGAGGAGGAGGAGGAGGAGGAGGGGTAGGAGGAGGTGGGAGAAGAAGATGATGAAGAAGGAGAATAGTGATAATAATGATATGAAGGAACAATAATGATAAGGAGTAGGAGGAGAAGAAGAAGAAGAGGAAGAAGAAGAAGAAGAAGAAGATGGTAATAATGATGACAATAATACCTCTAAAAGGAGAGAAGAAAATAAGCAAGAAAAAAAAAATCTATATCTATCTATCTATCTATCTATCTATATATATATATATATATATATATATATATATATATATATATATGTATATATATATATATATATATATATATATATATATATATATATAAACATTTTGAAGGAAGAAGAAAGAAGAAAGAAAGCCAAAAAAGCTAGAAAAACGACCCCCCCCACCAAAAAAAAAAATCATACTTCATACTTCCAAAGAGCAACAACAACAACAACTCACCTGCAGGGGCGTCGACGTGGCAGAGAGCGAAGTAAAGCCAACGATGTCACTGAAGTAAATGCTAACGTTGTCGTAACTCTCCGGGTGAACCTTTTCGCCTCTCTTCAGCGACTCCGCGACCGATCTGTGGTTGGCAATGATGTTGAAAACGGATCTGTGTTGGTTGTTGCAGATGGTGTGGTGTTGTGTGGTGTGGTGTATGGATTTGGGATGGTGTAGGGTTGTTGGGATTTGGTTATTGTGGTGACGGGGTGTGTGTGAGATGATGGTGGAGGTGTTGGTTGGAGGTGGTGTAGTGTGGGTTATGTGTACGTGTGTGGGTAGAAGGAGGTGTGTATGTATTCAGATGCATATCATATATATATGTATAT
>BOPN01001440.1:30000-35000 GCA_017312705.2 Penaeus japonicus
AGTAATGATAATAATCATAATAATGATAAAGATATTAATAATGACAATGATGATAGCAATAAAGATAATAGTATCAATTATACTAATAAGGATAATAATGATGATAAAGTAATAATGATAATAATATCAATGATGAGAATAGTGAAAATGGATTATGAGGATGATAATAACAAAAATAGCAATAGTAATAGTGACAATAAAAAATAATGATAATGATAGCAATAATGATAATATCAATATGATAATGGTAATAATCATAACTATCCACGTAATGATAAGTAACGAAAATAATAATAATAATGATCATAATCATCCACATACTGATAAGAAATGAAAATAATGATAACAATTATAATGATACTAGCAATAACATTAATATTAACAGTGATCATAATGCTGAAAATAACAATAATGATAGGACAAAACAATATCAAATATAAAAAATCAAATGACAATAACGATAATAATAATTGCTAAAAACAATAACAAGAGACGCCCATAAAAAGGGTTATGGCGAAGTATGAGTGAGTGGGAATTGGGTCACACAACAGCAAAGTTTTGTGAGTAATTGAAACTGTAGGTCAATTTCCGCAGATTTGGGTGATGGGGGATGGCTGTTAGGTGTTTTTGTTTGTGTTTGTGTGTGTGTGTGTTTGTGGTTGTGTTTGTTTGTGTGTGTGTGTTTGTGTTTGTTTGGGTGTTTGTGTGTGTGTTTGTGTTTGTTTGGGTGTTTGTGTGTGTGTTTGTGTAGATTCGGGAAAGGGTACAATGGGCTACCTTATCCATAAAGAATGTCCTTTATTTTACTATCCCATCGAAAATTCGAAAAAATAAAAAGCGAGTCATTCAATAAAAAACTCAACTTTGCACAATTACGAAAAAGGGAAAAATCATCATCATCGTGAATATATCTAATGCAACAAATATATTTAAAAAAAGTATCAGCAATCGGTCAGCTGAGTCCAATTAATTCACAACAGGATACGTAGAAAATGACCGGATGAGAACATGCAACATCACAAAGCAAGAGATACACCTGACACGTCTGCATGTTATATCAAAATTACGAATCACTCCACTACGATGAAGATGAAACGCTTGCACGGTGCAATTACCACCTCTTGCCTGGTGAAGTTATTCATTTCTATTCATATCCTTTCATGCAATTCGGTACATTCAACACATACATTCATGCATTTGCAATGACATTTGGAAGGTATTTTTTTTTTTTTTTTATGGAATCGTAAAATTGTCGTCTAATTAGGAAAATTCTAATGGCGATCAATGCAGTTATATTTTCGAAACCGGAAATTAGATATGATTATCTGCAATGTCTTGAGGCGAATTTAATGTTGTTGTTTTTTTATTTCTCTTCTTCCTCTTCTTCTTCGTTTTTTTTTATTATTATTGATACTATTGTTATATTGTTATTATTGTTAATATTGCTTTTCGTTGTCGTTATTATTATCATCCTCATCATTATCAGTTTTGGTATTACATTATTATTTTCATTATTATTATCACTATTATCATAATTATCATTATCATCATCATTATCCTTATCATCATCGCTATCATTATCACAATCACTATCATTATCATTACTATTATTATCATTATCAATATCATCCCTATTATTGCAATCTTTATCATCACTATTTTCTTTATTCTTCTTAATGTTTTCTTCTTCGTTTTTGGCTTCATGACTTACAGCCGTATGCTAAGTCCCTAAGCGCGCCGTGTACATGAGATGAACATGCCGCGATTCTTATTCTAGAAGCGCGGGTTCGTGGCAAAAGCGTGGAAAGTATTGGAACAATCGTGGAAACTCCGTGGCAAGGGGGTAGGCTTGTCACGATAGTTACACGGGCTAAAAAAATCATATTTTTACTGTACTTTTTCTTACCAATACTTCATATGAGCATACTACGTTTGGAAAGTAATATCTATATTGGATATATTAGCCATCATTGTCCTAGACTTGGATTACAAACCCTTTTAGGAAAACATGGATTCTCTGCTGATTTTGAGTTTGTTTACCTTTTGGCGGACTTTTCGAAGGAGAGTGAAGTTAAATGAATGGTAAAAGTAGTCAGGAACGTAAAGTTAAAGTATATAATTATATGAAATATGTATACATTAAATTTATATGTATGATATATTAAAGATACGCATATATGTACAGTATATACAGAGACAAAATAAGGAAGATCTATTCATAAACACACGATCCCTCTCATCCCGTTTGTTTTGATCGAGCGTAGAGTGAATTACCAACGGCGCGTTCGTGAAATGGTTGTCAATTCTTTAACTAGGAACAAGTACAACGACTGATTCATACCAAAATTGTACTATCTTTTGTTAGTGCTACGTATGATTGTCGTTTCTCTTATGAATTTGTCGTTTAGACAGTGCCATTCATCCGAAACATGTTAACTTTGGAACGGTTGGTAAACCTGAAGCAGTTGACACAAACGTGCCACGCTTTTGCGTCCTAGATTACCGCATTTGTGCCATGAACATGACATGGCCACGACACGCAGAAAACGTCCTAGAATACGGCTGTAAGTGTTACCGCTGTTTTTTGATGATTTTTTTCCCAAACAGCCGGATGCCCTTCCGACTCCCAACCCTCCCCATCAAACGGATATACGGCCAATTGATCACTTAAATATAACAGCAAATAATCGGCAGATGGTATACGTTATGATAATAAGATGGTGATGAAACCACTGTAAGGATAATAAAACCATGGTGATGATGATGAAACCATGGTGAGGATAAGACAACCATGGTAATGGTAACAAGACCATGGCAATGATAACAAAACCATGGCAACGATAACAAAACCATGGCAATGATAATAAAACCACGGTAATGATAACATAACCATAGCAACGATAACAAAACCATGGCAATGATAACAATACCACGGCAATGATAACAAAACCATGGCAAAGATAACAAAACCACGGCGATGATAACAAAACCATGGCAATGATAACAAAACCATGGCAATGATAACAAAACCATGGCAACGATAACAAAACCATGACAATGATAACAAAACCATGGCAATGATAACAAAACCACGGCAATGATAACATAACCATGGCAACGATAACAAAACCATGGCAATGATAACAAAACCATGGCAATGACAACAAAACCATGGCAACGATAACAAAACCATGGCAATGACAACAAAATCATGGCAACGATAACAAAACCATGACAATGATAACAAAACCATGGCAACGATAACAAAACCATGGCAAAGATAACAAAACCACGGCAATGATAACAAAACCATGGCAACGATAACAAAGCCATGGCAATGATAACAAAACTATGGCAAGGATAACAAAACCATGGCAATGATAACAAAACCATGGCAACGATAACAAAAACCATGGCAACGATAACAAAACCATGGCAATGACAACAAAACCATGGCCAAACAACTCACCGGAAGGTTGTCCATGTCGTGAGTTCCCGTCCTGTGATCATGGAAGTGGAAGTGGCCCACTTTGTGCCATCCCATCGGCGGGATGAGATCGGAACTTAGCTGACGGATGGCCAGCAGGGAATAGGATCCTTCAGCATCAGCGTTCTCGTCCATGTATAGCTGATAGGAGGTGATAGGAGTATGTTATGATTAGGAAGAACTGACGTGTGTGTGTGTGTTTGGGGGCTCTATATATGACTTCGCGTGTGGGGTTTCCTGTTTGTGTGTTGTTTGGTGAAGGGAGGGTGGTTGGCTTGTTTGGTTGTTATGTTTGGGTGTTGTGTGGTTGTTGGGGAAGTTGTATGTGTGTTGGATTTATGATTTCTTGTTTGTATACTGTCATGGGTTTACTGTTTTTTTTTTTTTTTTTTTTTTTTTTTTTTTTGCTAGGAAAGTTCTGGTTATGTGTTAGATCTATCTATCTATATATATATATATATTTTTTTTTCTCGCTCTCTCTCTCTCTCACACAAACTTACAGTTGTGCCTTCATTACCAAAATCATGATCATGTAGTTGCCAAGAAAATATTTAAATGTCTTCTTATCATGCCATTACACTTAACATATCTATCACGTAGTTGGTAGAAGAAAGAAAATATATATTACATCTGTAATTTGTGATACATCTATACGTTCCCACCTTTATATACAATCCAATTTATCAAAGGAGACCTGTCACTCTTTAATATGTTATCAGGAAAAAAAATAAAAATAAAGCATACATATTAGATACACAAACATCCCAATAACATACCACTACACCCACACTTTCTACAAATCCACCAAGGTAAAGGTACCTACCAGGAAAACCCTAAAAGAATAACAAAGAATACCACATGCTCTCTCTCACCTTGAATCCCTGAATAGAAGCAAAAGCCCTGTTCTTAATCAGGGAAAGAATATGTGTACCATTAGCAGGGTCGGCATAAGGGTTGGCTAGGGTCTCGTGCAGTACCTTAGCATACATCATTACTGCGTCGTACAAATGGGCAGCGGAGATTGGCACCTGCAAGGAATGGCGGATGAGATGCTGGCAAAGAGAGATTAGCTTTGGGCTTCTTCGCCATCTCGTGAACTTTTTTATGATCATTATCATTGTTGTTATTGTAATTATTGATGATAATGTAATTATTGATTATATTGTAATTATCATTATTAATATCATTATTACCATTATTATCATTACTATTACTATTATTGATATTATTATTATTATTGATATTATTATTATTATTGTTATTATTATCTTTATTATCATTATCATCAACATTACCATTATGATAACTATGATGAGGATGATTATTATTATTATCATTATTAGTGCTAGTGGTTACTATTATAATTATTACTATCATTATTATTATCATTTTTTTAACATAATCATCTTTATTACTATTACAATTATGATTGTTATAATCATTCTTACCAATATCATTATTATTAGCATTGTCGTTATCATAAGCATAATCTTTAACATTATGACCATTATCA
>BOPN01001440.1:75000-77500 GCA_017312705.2 Penaeus japonicus
AACAAACAAAACAAAACAAACAAAAGGCACCCCCACCACATGCTACGAACAACAAACAACAAACAAATCAACCAGGAAACAAACAAACAAAACAAACAAACAAAACAAAAAACACCCCACCACATGCCACGAACCCAATATAGATCAGTTGCATAATATACGGCAGACATATTGCATTCTATGCAGTCTATTCAACTCGTTCAATAATGTATTTATTTGTGCTTTATTTAGGCCAATCCCCATTCCACACACCATCAGGAGAGGCCTTTGATCTGGTCTTTAATTAATGACACATCAAAGCAAATGTGGAGTTATAGGGGGAAGGATTAATGGATGGATATAATGAAATGAATGAAAAGATAACAGGAATAATATCAGTGATGGTAATGATGGTGATGGTGATGATGATGGTGATGGTTATGGTTATGGTGATGATGATGATAGTTATGGTGATAATTATGGTGATGATTATGGTGAAAACGAGGGTGATGATGATGATGATACGAGGGTAATGATGATGATGAGGATGGAGATGAGAGTAGTCGTAATAACAGCCAAAATAATGATAATAATAATAATGATAATTATGACTGATTATTAAAAAAATAGCAATAGAAATTATGATATTAATAGACAATAATAAAGGATAATAATAAAGAGATAGTGATGATAAGGATAATAATAAGAATAACAATAACAATCATAATGATTATAATAATGATGACAGTTATTAAAAGGATAATGATAATAAGGGTAATGACAATGGTGATGACGAGATGATAATAATGATAATGATAATGGTGATGATGATGATGATCATGATAACGATAGCGATAATGATAAAAACAATAATAATGATGTCATAATATTCATAATGATTATAATGATAGCAATGATAAAGGTAACGACGATATTGATAATAATGGTAAAAAATAATAATACCAATGATGATGATAATGAAAATTATATTGCGAATAATGATAATGATACTAACAACAACAATGGCAACAACAACAATGGTAATAATACAAAGATGATGATGATGATGATATTAAGATCTTTCGGCAGCTATTTTCCAATAGATATTACAAATTACCTTAATAAATGTTGCATTTAGAAATGTTGATCTTGACTAAGCCTTGCAAATTATGCTCATATCTAATCTTTTATTTTCTTCTTTGCAAGTGAGGGATGCAAGATATCTCAAGCCATGCATGATGCACATGAGTTATGGCATATGTGTTTTATATGCTTCTTTCTATATATATCTATTTATCTTCTATTCTATCTATCTTTCTTTCTTTCTATCTATTTATCTATATTTCTATATATCTATCTATCTTTCTCTCTCTCTCTTTCTCCTTCTCTTTCTCTCTCTCTTTCTCTCTCTCTCTATCTATCTCTCTCTCTCTCTCTCTCTTCCTCTCTCTCTTTCTCTCTCTCCTTCTGCTACTCTCTCTCTCTCTTACTTACTCTCTCTCTCTCTCTCTCTCTCTCTCTCTCTCTATCTATCTATCTATCTATCTATCTATCTATCTATCTATCTATCTCTATCTATCTATCTATCTATCTATCCATTTATCTCTTTCCCTTTCTCTCGTTTTTTCAAGACCCCGTAATCGGAGATAAAGGTCATTCCTACTTTTCCTGAGTCAAGAAAAGGCGAGGGATCTCAAGTGCCCAATTTTAAGGAAAGCGCGAATTTCCCACGAAATCGTCCTTTCTGCAATGTCTAAATGGATCAGGTTGGAATTCTTCATGCAAGTCATTTGCAGTTTACGTGGCTATTGTGTGCAAGTTTCTAGGAATCTAAACATGCGGTTGCAACTGGGGGGAGGGGGGGGAATGTCTGTGCACTTGCGGCTGCGGTTGACATTCCGTGTGTGCGGTTTAGATCACAACCGCACTTTGTAAAGTTGCTAGCGTGTGGCTCGAGTTTAAGTTATGTAATCTAATCTTCTCGGGATCCCATATGTCACTTTCTTCGTTACGTATAAATCTAATTTTTAAGGTTCTCGCCAACATCCGTCACTTCAGCGTCACTTCACTGACTTTGAAGACATGTCAAACATATTTTTTTTCTTCTTTTTTTCTTTTCTTTCTCTTAAAGTTCACCTACATATATTAGTCCTTTTGTAATCCATGTTTATTGCATGTTACAAAAATAATGATATGTGGTGATGATAATAATTGTTGATATGATAGTGATGATGATGATGACGATGATCGAATGACGAATGACGAATTTTAAACCAAAAAAATCAGGAAAATAAAGGAAAATAAAGGCAGCTTTTCCTAACCCTTATTATATTCTCCTCTAAATTTCTTTCTCTCTACATTTCTCTGTATCTAAACACGTTTCATTGTATTTCTACATTTCTTTCTCTGTATCTTAATGTCACATGGTATTTTCAGTCTCGCTCTGTATCTCCATATCTCTCTTTATCTTTACATCTCGTATCTCTGCATCATTCCATCTTTCATATAATCTCTACAGCTC
>BOPN01001440.1:95000-97500 GCA_017312705.2 Penaeus japonicus
TGCTTGGTGAGAGATGACACTCCATCTTTCAAGTGTGCAAGGTCAAGAGTTTTTTTTATGACATTAAACTATTCCTAATTGAAGTGAAAAAGTGCTAGCGCTTCGGTCTCACGTCGGCCCGTGGTCGGCACATCGAGCCCCTCCCAAGCTCGTGAGTTTCCACTGTCGTTTACTGCTGTGGCTGGGCACCACGGTAGGTAAAGACTAAGCTCAGATTTACTCTTTCTAGTCAACACTCGTTGGCACAGTATCACGAATCAGCACTAGCTGATACAGGCCAGGCTTATCCTTTACGTCTGCGCGTGTATAAGTGCACCAGAAATTACACAAGAACATGAACTGATATAATGCCAAATCTGACGGCAGGTCAAAATGATGAGAAAATACAGATTCTTTCTTTGAGACAACATTTTACTTAAGTAAGCTCAAATCTGAGACCTTGTTCCAAAAGATGCCGTACTGACGCAAGAGATGAACTAGGGTCCAGTTTTGGGCATAAATCTAAGGGGGAAACCGATGATTTCATTTACTTGATTTAGTAGCAAGTAGCACAGATACTGGATATCATTCCCAACGCCTGACAAGGTGTAAATAGGTGTTTTACATTGTCACTGTCGAGAATTTACGCCTTTGTTACTACTGTTGTTGATGCTATTGCTGCTGCTCCCGACATCATTTGTCTTGCTACGTAAAAATGCATTGATATATTGAAAAAAATATTTCGTTTAATACTCTAATACATTTGTGGCTGAATTAGTTGTTATTTTTCTTGTGATTTCTTTGCTTTTTATGTTATTTGCGGCAATATTCGCCTATCACTAATCGAACCAGTTCCTCGTAATAAGAAAACAGGGTTTAGAGCCGGATGTACCACCATCAAATGCAAAAAGTATCTGCCGATTTTACAAAAGCCCTCCACTCCATCAACGAAAACTAGAAATCTGAAATCTTTCATGTATTTGGGAAAATTCTCCATACCATGATTATAAAAAAAATAAGGCAATAAAGATCAACACAAATCTCTTCAGGAATTACATTTTACAAGGAGATACTTTGTCACTCTGGCAACTTATCATCACGCTAGATTTTGTCATGCAGAATGCCACCAAATCCAAAGAAACCTCGTACTAAACCTTAAAAAGGCTTAGTGCAGAAGACATCCTACAGTGAATATCGCAGACAGCGACATTGTAGACGGCGCTGCTCTCCTGTCAGACTCATTTCAAGAAGTATTAGCCTTCCCTAATCGATTGAGCATTCATTTGCAGACATATCACATGGACGTAATAAAAAGGTGAATATCTCTGGTACAACGACAGTTACGACTCGACTCAAAATTACCAAAGTAAGAGCACATCGTAAGAATCTATGACTTCCAGCTTAAAAGATCTAAGATAAGGAAGACAAAAATCTGGGCAGGAAATCGGATAAACCGAGGACCCCCAAAATACAGTTTTTGGGAAGCAATGTATGGCTCAGAGAGCGGGGCACTGACAGAAAGTCAAGAGATGCGCACTCAACCTCAGATAGAGGAGGCACGTCGCCAACAAAGACCTTTATAGGGAGCTTCCAAAGATCACAAAGACCCTTCAGCAAGGAAGGTTGAGATTTCCCGGACGTTGTCACAGAGCCAGCAAAAGTGTGATCTTAAGAGTACTATTTTGACCCCTCCTTCAAGAAGCAGAAGTTGCATAGCAACAATGAAAGGCTGTAAAGGAACACTGGACACGAAATGCAAAAAATGAAGAATGTGAAGTCAAAAAGCGAGTGTTCTACATCAGTTCACCTGATTGATAAGAATACTTAACATGTACATCTCTCTCTCTCTCTCTCTCTCTCTCTCTCTCTCTCTCTCTCCTCTCCCTCTTTCCTTCCCTTCCTCCCTCCCTCCCTCCCTCTTTCTCTCTCTCCCTCTCCATCCATCCATCCATCTCTCCCTCCCCCCCTCCCTCCCTCTCTCTCCCTCCTTCCCTCCCTCCCTCTTACTCTCTCTCTCTCTCTCTCTCTCTCTCTCTCTATATATATATATATATATATATATATATATGTACATATATATATATATATATATATATATATATATATATATATATATATATATATGTATATATATATACAGTATATATATATATGTATATATATATATATATATATATATATATATATATATATATATATATATATATATACATATACTGTATATATATATATATATATATATACATTTATATATATATATATATATATATATATATATATATATATATATATATATAAATATATATACATATATTATATATATATATATATATATATATATATATATATATATATATATATATATATTATATATGTGTGTGTGTGTGTGTGTGTGTGTGTGTGTGTGTGTGTGTGTTTACTTCAACAAAAAAGAAGCTGGAGAAATAGGCTACCATGCAGACGATTTAAAAAATAAACAAATCAGCTGAGCTATGATAGCTGACTCTTGAAAAACGCTTTT
>BOPN01001440.1:122500-130000 GCA_017312705.2 Penaeus japonicus
TTAACGACCATTTAGACCGACGTCACGGATCAGCAATTGAGAACCGATGCAAACGAAAGAAAAGTGATGTTAGCATATTATGCTAGGAGGATGAGAGAGAGAGAGAGAGAGAGAGAGAGAGAGAGAGAGAGAGAGAGAGAGAGAGAGAGATATCATATATATATATATCATATATGTACACACACACACACACACACACACACACACACACACACACACACACATATATATATATATATATATATATATATATATATATATATATATATATACACATATATACATATATACATATATACACACACACATATACATATGTGTGTGTGTGTGTGTACATATATTTGTGGTAATATTATCTAATATATCTGTGTGCCTTATAATTACGTCATTATCGTAAGCCTTTCCGTAAGGTCATACCGTGCCCTCCCAGCCCCCCCCCCCTCTAGCGTTTCACAATCCAACTAACCAAATTCAGTTTCTTCTTTGTAGCACATACAAACACACTCTCACATCATCCTTTATCCTTTCGGACTGATAAGCACGTGCGTTCTTAATAATAATGCTAATGATCCAATGTTAGATTAATGAAGTATATTG
Source organism: Penaeus japonicus (assembly GCA_017312705.2). Taxonomy (NCBI): domain Eukaryota; kingdom Metazoa; phylum Arthropoda; class Malacostraca; order Decapoda; family Penaeidae; genus Penaeus; species Penaeus japonicus. Next base: position 123,098 of record BOPN01001440.1, read on the forward strand.
GCCAAACGGATTTTCGAAATGCACGTATCATTAGGAAAGTTACTTGACAGGTTTTAGAATACCTTATGGGGTTGTTCTTTCTCTTCATCTATCATCTATCGTTCTCATCGATATTAATTGCAATGGTGTTAAGTACAAGCATGAGGGAAACATTACATAAGCCTGTAATTGTCTCAGGCTGGTCCAAGCTTGACCGGCCTGAAGAATTATATGAGTAATAGCATTACACATTACATTTATAAGAAATTGCACAAAACATACACTTATGCATCATGTAGGCACTGCATGGAAGTGAACGTGTACAGATGTATGTATGCGTAGAGGGACAGATCGGAAAAATAGGTCAGTTGTTCGTCGCGAGGAAAGCGGATCGACCTCTTCCGGCCATCCCGCAAATGGGGAAAGGAAGGTCGATTTCTCTGAGCCTGATGGAGAGGAAGGCATTTCCGCCGCACCGCTCCCTTGTTGGCGGCATTCTTCACGGCCGCCGCGAGGCCGGAGGGCCGGGGAGGGGGAGGGAAGGGGGGAGGGGCACGTGGCACTGCCGGGACCGTCAAAGGGATATCGGTCAGGTTCGCGCTACAATGTGTCCCCTCGCCCGCTGCACTCTGCCAGGCCCGACGCACTTGAACGCAGTCAGTCGCCTTCTCCACCCCCTCTCTCTTTCTCTCCCCCTCTCTCTTCCTCTCCCTCTCTCTCTGTGTCTCTTTCCCAACCCTCTCTCTTTCTCATTCTCTTTCTCTCTCCCTTTCTCATTTTCATTCTCTTCCCCCCACCTCTCTCTCTCTCTCTCCTCCCCTATCTCTTTTCATCTCTTCCTTCTTCCTTTCCCCCACTCTTTCGCTCATTCCCTCCAACCCACCCCCCTTTTTTCTCTCTCTCACTCTCTCTCTCTCTGTCCTCATCTTTTTCTTTCTCCCTCCTTCTTCCCCTCCACTCTCTCTCTTATTTCCTTCACACACATATATACACTCTCACCCTCCTCTCTCTCTCTCCCTCTCTTTCTCTATATATATCTCACCCTATCTTTTTGTGCCTCTCTCTCTATTACCTCCCCCCCTCCTCTCATTCTCTTCCACCTCTGGCTTTATCTATCTCCCCTTCTCTCTTTGTCTCTCTCATCCCATACCCTCTCTCTTTCACCCTTACTCTCCTCTCTCCTTCCTTCCCTCCTTCTCTTTGAGGGGATTGAGAGGAAGAAGAGGAAATATGAATAGCAAGTACGTAAGCTCAAGTTGACATTCTAAAACATTATGTCTTCGTGTAGATGTAGTTATCACATATACAAAGTAGTATTAAAGCATCTGAATGGTGAGATCAGACAGGAATTGTGATTGATTTCGCCAGAACTTGGCCGGAGCCGCTGGTATTGACTTGCCCTTTTCTTTCCAGGTATGCAGAGGCAGGGCATAGGAACGCCGTAGGAGCTCCTCGGGTTCCAGCTTGGTTGAAACATATAGCTTCGGTCCACTGACTCACCTGCGCCCAGCCGATTGAGTCACACGACCCGAGGTTTAAAGTTAAGGCCTGTGAATTCATTCTAAAAGTAACGTTGCGAAGAGGAATATATCATTTCGTCTATTACGTCATCTGCATGTGCTGATGCTTATTAAGAATCCTTGGTTTGTCAATGGCTCGCAGGGATTTGTAATCAGCATTTGTAGATACTGATTTTTCAGATCTAATTACTAGAGCCAAGCAGATCGATAGCAAATGCATTAACTCAGATTCTTCCTGGGATAGTTAAACGTAGGTGCTTGTTCTTGGTTTCAATATGTTTCTGTGTATCCATGTTCCTTTGATTCAAAGTGATGAACATCCAACCAAATCAGGTAGATTATGAAATGCCATGTTAGCATTCAATTTTGAAGATGAGTTCAACTGTGAAGTATCTTGATATGAACGTTTCTTTAATTGAGTATACAAGTCGAGTGTTGAATATTACGGCGTATCTGTAAAATGTGTGTACAGACATAAAGAAACCTGACAAGTCAATACATGCTCAGACTTTACATCTAATGAATTGCTGAATAACTCCATCGAGGCGCCGCGATTATTTTGCGCATGGCGACCGCTCTGACCCAGCATAAACACTGTATTTTCGTATTCCATTATCCTAGATCACTCATTCAAATCTTTTAAATGAGTGGTATCATTAAAAAGTAATATTCTTCTGCGTAACTTTGAGTTAATTTCGTTGTCTTGTCTGGAAGGCAGCAGCTTGTTCAGTAAATGTGGGTCAAAAGCACGTTCTCCCCTCGATCCATGACATCCGGGAACTGGGAATCAGCAAGATTATATTACAGCATATTAGCCCCACAAATATTTTATTTGCATTGGTTATCCTTTTACCTCCCTTTGTCACTCATAACACATAATAAGGAAGGCATTTTGAATGGACTGAAACTGGATAGTGTTACACCTGAGCTGGCGAACTACGGTCTAAACCCTGAGTGAGGAACCCGAGGCTCCAGGAGAAAAATGAAATTACCGACCTGTAGGTCCTGGCGGTGGAGTCTTGCAAGTGTATCTCCCATTACGAATTCCTTTGTTAGTTGAGACGAAAAGTCTTATCATGGTTTAGAAGTGTAACATTTCTCACCAAAGCGACCTAACATGAAACAGAAAGTATATCTTAATTTTTGTTTTATTTGAAAATTCTGCATTCTATTTTCTTAGGGGAAAAGTTCAAATCCTGTTGTTTTGAAAGTGTAAAGTAGTATAACTTCTTCACAACTTCTTCCTATTCAGGGTCGCCGTTGTGTATGAGCCTTCTCCACATATTGCTGTTGAACAAACTCTCTTTGTCTATATCTTTTTCCCTTATGTCCCTCATGGTCTCCCTCTTCTTCGAACACCCTCCACTTCCATTTCCATCACTTCTCTTCCAACACGTTGTTCTCCATCTCTTCTCATCAAATGCCCAACCCATCTCAGTCTTGATTCTTGTATCTCAGAAACTTCAGTCACCTTCACTGACACTGCAAAGTGTTGAATTCTTATTCAATCTCTCCTTGTCACTCCCGGCATCCATCTTAGCATCTTCATCTTGCTATATCAAACTTCCTTTCTTCTACTTTCTATATGGGCGCTGCTTCTAGGCCGTAGATCGAAACTCGTCAAACTACAGCCTTGTATATTTTAATCTTTACTTATAAAGTAGTATAACATTAGACAGTAAAATCATCTAGATTTATCCACTTGAAAATTCTCGATTTCAATTGTATCTGAGAAAACAATTTAGTTAAAACAATATATATATATATATATTCACTAGTTATCTTTCTATTTTGTATAAAAAATGAATATGAAATGCATAAAGATCGTATGGGTACACTACCCTGTACTCAGATTGATTGTTTTATTTTCATAATCGCAAAATTGCAGACTTTGGAACTTGTCTAGCTGGACTCTAGGAGAAACTGGCGGTGAATTATTATGGTTTAGAAGTATAAGATATCCCATTTGTTAATCCTGTTATTGACTATATTGTCATCAGGTGAACAAACTATAAAAAAACATGTTTACATCCTTTTGATAGATATTTAAAACACTGATTAATTTGCAAAGTTCGGCGGTTGAAATATTACACATAGAGTTTATCTGCGCTTCCCAATTCTATAGGCAAGGATTTTGTCCAGGTCGAGTCATACCTAAATAGGTGATAAAAGCTGTATGTGATATATGACTGCTCTTTTCGAAGACTAAGCGTCGGTAGAATCTTGACTTTCTGCAGAGGTAATACGACTGACAACTTGATCGACACTGCATGGAGATATGATTTCCTGCCTTTGTGAATGCCTTCCCGGATATCAGATATAGTTTAATTATTGTTTTATATCGCCCTTCGCTTTCAAATACCCTGCGATACAACTTCATTCACTTTTTGGCGCTGAAATCTAGCTATGATTCCAGTTAAAACTGTATGAGTTAATATAACATTTATTTGTTTGTGATATCACCTTGAGTCAATAAATACTCAATACTTAAGGAATAAAAAAATCACGACATATCTTACTAACTGCAGGACGTTAAAGGGAAAAAGATATATATTTTTCATTTTGCCTGATTGATGGTGTACATGATGTACAGGTTTACGTTTAGATTGGAATGGTTGAAATCTTTTTGTAAACTGTATATGATAAAAATAAAGTAAAAGGAGATACACTGTAAATAAGCAGGATGTAGAAACAGAAAAGGACTAAGAATGTCTACAAAAGGTCTAAATAAGCAGGTCGACTCCTTTCATTGGGGCTCTGGCTGCTACAGACCCGTTATCCAATTTTTGCATGTTTAGTTATATGCAAAGAAACCTATACGAATTTTATACGAAATTATATTTGGAGTATGTAAAACGATTAAACTTATTCCCATGATTAAATTTTCCGTTTGTGTGTTCCAACTTTTTTTCAATATTTGCTTGCATTCATAGATAAGCACATTGCATTTCCTACCTTCCATATTGGTCTATTGGGATGAAAATACATAACATTCATCAAATGTTTTAAAAACAATGGTACTAAGAAAGCTATTCGTTTCTGTTCCCTTTTTCCTGTCTTTTTTACTGTGAAATCAGAATAAAATGTACATTCTTTAAAACTCTAATGTGCATATTGAATGACAAAGAAGAGACTGAACACAGAGTAAAGATCTCTTTAAGGTGCATGTCTCTAAATATCTTTATAATCATATACAAAAATGAGAACGTCATACGATGTAAATCTAACCAAATTATATTTGCTAAAGGACAATAATATTCACTTTTCAAAAGAAAAGATATATAAACACTTTTAAGGCAGAACCCTTCCGTGAAAGTTACCATAGCTCAGGTCCCTCGGCCTCCCAAAATAGCATCCTATAGGAGCAGGAGGAAGTTCTTTGCTCGCCGTTTTTGTGAAAGGTCGAAAATATTACAGAGAAAAGACAGGAACGCCCGGCACTATACCAACAGTCTCAGTATCGCCATGGCCGCCGAGAGTTAATCTATTCTCCTCTTTTCGAAGCAGCGGAGAAGATGAAGAGGAAGGACAGGCAGCTTGGCCTCTTTCCCCAAAGGCATTCGTGTGCACTGGTGGATGTGCTTCAATGGTGCTTCAATGGTGCTTCAATGGTACTTCAATGGTGCAAAACAAAATATAGGAACTTCCGTGGACCTCGAATTGAAGGATTTTAATTGCTAAGTCCTTTTCCATCGGGGAGGGGAGCCTCATCGGGATAAGAAGTGCGCCGCTTAGACAACAAATGATGCCTTAGAAAAGATTTATATAAATCAAATATGTTTTTTTGTTAGATAAAGTGTTATCATAACTCATCTGGGTGGGAACTCTTTGTACCAGCTGGGCGTGTCTCAACCAAGCAGGGCAGTCAACGTTAGGATTACAAATGAACAATAAGACACCTCACTTCATGAAAACATATAAGATTTATGTATATTTTTTCTAATGCATCTAAACACCACCTTCTTCTCCCGGTAAAGCTACCAAGAGTCTCCTCTGCTATATATATATATATATAATATATATATATATATATATATATATATATATATATATATATATATATATATGTATATGTATATATATATATATATATATATATATATATATATGTATATATATATATATATATATATACATATATATATATATATATATATATATATATACATATATATATACATATATATATATATATATATATATATCTATATATATCTATCTATCTATCTATCTATCTATCTATCTATCTATCTATCTATCTATCTATATATATATATATATATATATATATATATATATATATATATGTGTGTGTGTGTGTGTGTGTGTGTGTGTGTGTGTGTGTTTACTTATCTATCTATCTATATCTATCTATCTATCTATCTATCTATCTATTTATCTATCTATCTATATACATACATATACATATATATATGCATATATATATATATATATATATATATATATATATATATATATATATATATATATATATATATATGTATATATATATATATATATATATATATATATATATATATATATATATATATATATATATATATATATATATATATATATATATATATATATATATATATATATATATATATATATATGTATATACACACACTCACACACATTTGTGTGTATTTGTGTATGTGTGTGTGTGTGTGTGTGTGTGTGTGTGTGTGTATGTATGTATGTATGTATGTGTGTGTGCCTGCGTGTATGTGTGTATTTGTGTGTGTATGTGTGTGTTTGTGTGTTTGTGTGTATATGTTTGTGTGTGAATGTATGCGTGTTTGTGTGTGCGCGTGCGTGCATGCATGCTTGTGTGTTTATATGAATATGTATCATACAGCCTCGCCTTCTGGTCGTCTCACTGAAGAGCCGCCCTTTTTCTTCCTCTGGGCCCCCTCCGGCGCCCCATCAGGGCTCGTGCCTTGTCGGTTATCCTTGCCTCGAGCGCCGAGGCAAGATGGAGGAGAAGGAAGTAAATCCTTTCCGGAAAGACTGATTCAGACGCGAGAATCAGCTCTCAGCTTCAGTCGAAGGTTTTATATACGCCAGATTACAGCATATTATAGTCATCGTGACAGACAGCAGTTTGATGTTTCCACCACAGGAGTAGGAGTATTTTGAAAGATTCCAGTGGTATCAGGAGCGGAACAAATGCTGACTTTCCGTTGTTGCAGAAATCATAATTTATGGCTGTGAAGATATGCACGGACTAAAAAGTTCTGATCTTTGGAGTAGGACACAGTAGTCCTCTGTTATTCACCTTCTTGTTTAGATGTACTTTGTCATTCACTCCAAGTGACAAAGAAGCACATAAAAACGAGGAACCACTATTATTTTCAAGATTTTGTTAAATTTTGATAAAGAAAGAAAGGAAGAAAAT
>BOPN01001440.1:205693-208193 GCA_017312705.2 Penaeus japonicus
GAGAAAGAGAGAGAGAGCGAGAGAGAGAGAGAGAGAGAGAGAGAAAGAGAGAGAGAGAGAATAAATATACATATACTATAATATATATGAATATATATGTATGTATACACACACACACACACACACACACACACACACACACACACACAGAAACATGTATAGACGTATATAGACAGCCAATTTATCCTCAGTATTATGATTATCGTAATCTTTACCATTACTACTACCGCTTTGTTTTTACACGTATAGTGGTTAGTATTAATTTCATTATCATTACTGTTAATTTCTTTATCGTGATGATGATGATTTTCATAACCTTACTTTGTTAGTATCATCAATATCATTATAGTTATTTTTATTTTTACCGTACGAAATTTTATAATCCCATCATGATTATTTTTATGATGATCATGGTTATTGCCATTACTGTTATTATCATTATCATCATTGTTATTATTACTATTGCTATTGTAATCATCATTTTCATTATAATTAATACTAGTTTTTATTATTGTGCTAATTATCATTGTTATCAGTATCATTATCATCATCATTATCATAGTTACTTTTATCACCATCGCGATTAGCAACAGTATTATCATCATTATCATAATTGTTATGATTATCATCGTTATCATTATTGTTATTATCAATATGATTATCTTTCATCATTCCTTCTATCACTATCAATAGTAGCAGTATATTCACCAAATTATATTGTATAATATATTTTTCATCCCTATGAATGCTATGATATATATTTTTCTTCCTAAATATCCATTTCTATCATGGATATCACTATAAAAATCACTCATTATTGCAGTCAGCATCATTATCAGTAGCAGCAACACTAGAACACATTACAAGAATAAAAACAAAAGACAATCGACCTCACCATCAGCATCGTCTCGGATCCTACAACGGCCGCTTCGGGTCGACTTATCTTCGGCTTCGGCGGGTCTCATCGACAATAAAATAGACATTTGGTGCATCTCTTGTCTGTCCTCTTTACACCCCAATGGACGCTTAAGGGGATTAAAAGGAGGCTTTTTATTGCCGTGCGGATTGCTGGCGGCGACGTAAGGAAGGGAGGGAGCGGGGGAGGGAGGGAGGGAGGAGGGGAGGGGGGATCCTTAAGCTCATGCAATCATTGGATCTTTCTATCTTTTTATAATAACATACTTTATTTTCAACTTTTTTTTATATTCCGTGATAAAGGAAGGAAGAAGGGAGGGAGGGGACGGAGGGAGGGAGAGGGGAGGGAGGGAAGGAGGGAGGGAGGGAGGAAGGGGAGGGAAGGAAGGGAGGGAGGGAAGGAGGGAAGGAAGGAGGGAGAGAGGGAGGGAGAGAGGGAGAGAAGGAGGGAGGGGGGAGGGAGGAAAGAGGATAGAATATAGAGAGACTGGGGGGGGGGAGGGGAAGTGGGTGGAGGGAAGGAAGGAAGGAAGGGAGGTAGGGGAGGGAAAGGTGAGGGGGGGGGGGGGTAGGAAGAGAGGGACAAGGGACGGAGTGGGGGGATAGGATGGAGGGGAGAGCGGAGAGAGGGAGGAGGATAAGAAGAAGGGCACGGGAGTAGGAATGGGAGGAGGGAAGGGAGGGAGAAAGAGAGAGGAGAGAGACGGAGGAAGGTAACAGAAAAGAGACAGTGGGCGGAGAGGGGAGGGAATGGTAGAGAGAGGGAGGAAGGGAGAGGGAAGAGACAGAGCAAGGTGGAGGGGAGAAAGGTAGGAGGGCAGAGAAAGAGGGACGGGGGAGAGGAGGGAACAGTGGGTGGGAGGAAGAAAGGAAAGGAGGGAGGGAGGGAGGGAGGGAGGGAGGGAGGGAGGTGAGCGAGAGAGAGGTAGGAAGAGAAAGACGGGGGGTGGCGGTGGGGGGTAGTGGGAGGAGAAAGGAAGAATGGAAGGGAGAAGGGGAGAGGGAGGAAGATAGAAGAGAGGGACAGGGGGAGGAGAGACAGGTGGGAGGAGGAAGGAAGGAGATGAGAAGGGAAGATAGAGAGGGAAGGAAGAAGAAAAGAATGAATGAAGAAAGAGATGGAGAAGGGAGGGAAAGAGCTAGAAAGACAGAGAGAAAGGGAAGATGGAGAGAGAGAAGGGAGCAAGAAAATGTGAAGACAGAGATGAAGGAAGGAGGGAGGGAGAGGAGGGAGAGAGATCGGAAGGACGAGAGAAAAACGTAAAACGGAGATGAGCGAGCGAGCGAGAGAGGAGAGAGAGAGAGAGAGAGAGAGAGAGAGAGAGAGAGAGAGAGAGAGAGAGAGAGAGAGAGAGAGAGAGAGAGAGAGAGAGAGAGAGAGAGAGAGAGAGAGAGAGAGAGAGAGAGAGAGAGAGAAATACACATACATACACAAACACACACACACACACACACACACACACACACACACACACACACACACACACAGAGAAAGACACACACAGATACATAGATAGATAGAGAGAGAGAGAGAAATACAGAGAGAGAGAGAGAGAGAGAGAGAGAGAGAGAGAGAGGGAGAGAG
>BOPN01001440.1:210693-215693 GCA_017312705.2 Penaeus japonicus
CCTCCCTATTGTTATTGTTATTTTTACTGTTATCGTTATTATTATTATCACCAGCATCATTATTATCATTAGTTTTATTATCATCATTACTATTATCATTATTGTTGTTTTGGTGTTGTTAACATTATTAGTGTTATTGTTGTTGGTAGCAGTAGAATTATATTTGCTATCCTTTTCGTGATTATCATTATTATCAAGAGTATCATTACTTTCATTATTTTTATCATAGTTATCATCATTACTTTCTTTATCGTTGTTGTCATTATCATATCCATCATTATCGTTGTTTTTACTTTTGTATTATCATTAGTATTGTCATTATTACTGTCATTGTTATTACTATTATCGTTATTATTGTTATCATAGTTATTATCATTATTATCATTATCATTATTGTTATGGCAGTATCATCATCGTTATTATTTTTATTCTTATTATTTGATATTATCATTATTATCACTATCAAACTTATCCATGCTAATATTATCATCATCATTTTTTAACAACTTTCATATTCATTTTCCTCATTATTACTATTATCATTATTGTTATCATTATCATTATTATTGTTATCATTATTATTGTTATTACTATCACAATCATCATCATTATCATCAAAACTACTACTGCCACTATCTCTGCTATAGTATCACCATCATTATCATTACCGTTATCATCAGTAGCAACATCATTAGAACCACTACTATTACTATTAACTCAGCATTGATAATATCATTGTTATCATCAGCATCTTCCCCCTATGAGCAATACTTCACTTCAATGCATAGAATATTCAAATACATATAAAAGGACGTCTAAGTATAAGATAATATGCCTATCTTTGATTTCTATTGTTTATAGCGTGTGTGTTTATGTATGTATGTGCCTTTATGTGTAAGTCCCTGTATGCGTGTGTAAGTGCTGGTATGTGCGTGTAAGTGTCTGTTTGTGTGTGCAAGTGCGTGTATGCCTGTATATATATGCATCTATAGGGTATGTTTCTGTACGCATATATACAGAGCAAATCCATCCAGGTATCACCCTCCATGACTCAAGGATGTAGACGTTTCACCACTATGCGCCGTTGGCTCTCGAGAGAAGCGGGTCCGGGCCGTCTCAGATATCCCACGCACTCAAAGTGGATTAGGCGAGGCTTTGATAAACAAGCAGCACTCTTAATATGTCGCCGAGATAAGAAATGCAGCAATGGCGATGGATTGGGGGGAGAAATGCCGATGGAGGTTTATTCGGTGGACGCGGAAGGGAAATCCGTGGATGGCAAACGGGTATTGCAGGAATTCAATCAAGGTATACAAAGAGGGGAAATTAATGGACGATGTTAATCTCTTTATCGTTACAATGTATATATGTGTGTGTGATTATACACACACACACACACACACACACACACACACACACACACACACATATATATATATATATATATATATATATATATATATATATATGTATATATATATATATATGTATGTATATAGATAGATAGATAGATAGATAGATAGACAGATAGATATATAGATAGTTAGATATAGCTTCAATAAACATGGAAATCAGTTATCTCACAGTATGATTCACTCACGAAGACGCGAAAAACCGCATTTTCGTCGAACTCTCTCACACAGACATCAGCAGGGCTTCCTGTTCTCTCGCTCTCTCAGCCTTATCTTATACCTGCGCGGAAGACATTGTGGAACTTTTGTCATAGTGTTATCTTAGCGTAAAGTCTCTTACTGGACTTCGTCTCACGGAGCGAAGAACACCGAACTTCGCTCGTTTTCTTTAGCAGGGGTATACTTAAACAAATCCATAGTATCGCTTTAGTTCTTGCAAAGTTCCATGGAATAAGAATATTAACACGCCCGGGAAAGTATTTTCGTGATGTTTATTGTTTACTTGTACGCTTTTTTTTCTCTCTCTCTTTTTCTGTTATTTTAGTCGTTCGGCTACTTTTCTATCATCAGGCAGGACAAATAACTTACCTTTTTGTATCGCTATCATTATCATTATCAATCAATATTTTTGTTGTTTTATTATATGTTATTATGATAAACAATCTTAAAATTAAAATTATCATTTGTTATCAACATATCATTATTATTATTGCAGTGATACAGTTATATCCTTATCATTATCATTATCACTACTATTGCTATCCTTTTCTTCATTATCATCAGTATTATCATTACTGCTATCTTTATGATTATTAGCTTTACTATCCCCATTATTGTTATATTCATTATCATTATAATTTGTATTACCATCCTTATTATTGTCATTGTTATTATCGTTATTGGTATTATTGTTATCATTAGTATTAGTATCATCATTATCATTAGAAGTAGTAGTACCATTATCATTATTACTATTATTTCTATCATTATCATTATCATCATTATCATCATCATCATTATCCATATCTTCATAATTATTATCATTACCATCCTCCTACTCCTCCTCATTATCATAATCACCATCATCATCAGCAGCAGCAGCAGCATTATCATCATCGTCCCTATCATTATCATGTTTATTGTTCAAAATCAACTTTAGCAATATCATCATCATCATTCAAGCCTTCACTAGCTCCTTTGACTTTCTTAAAATTCCTTGCTATTTCGCCTTTTCTTTACAAATTCACCCTTGCTTATCTGGCCTGCTGCATATTTATAGAAACCGTTCTCTGCTTAGGAACAATTGGCACAAATGATTTTCCTCTCTTCGTATATCCTGCCTTTGAGCATTCGTTCCGCAACAGCTCCTCTTGATACCGAATTTTACACATTGGCAAGCCCACAGCCACTTTGAATTCCTTGCATGCACGCAACACTTCTTTTCCCCCTTGGCAGGATCGCATGAACTTGCCGATATGACTTTCTTATGCTGTAACAGAGACAGTTGCTCGCTCTGGACTCGATTTTGTATTTTGATTCTTGTGGGAATTTCAGAAGAGAGAGAGAGAGAGAGAGAGAGAGAGAGAGAGATAAAAGACAAGACAGCAACAACAATGCATTTCTTGGTCTCGGTGCTTTGTGCCTGTGCTCGTCAAAGTCAGTTCAATAACGCTAAACAATTTAGGACATGTAAAGTCCATTCTAGCCAAAGAATTCAGACTGTCAATCACATTCATACCAAACGCTGTTTAGACTAGCGTTTTGAACACGTTGCGAATAATGCATTCTGAAAATAGATCCAAAGCATAGTGTTTCATTTCTAACCTTGAGCGAGCAGTACGGTACGCCTCTCGGTCCTACTATGAAGCGAATTCACATAACTCTACCTTTCCCGGTACAAATCGCAAGCCTTTTTATGATGATGGATATTGCTGCAACACGCATTGCACGCGGGAAACTCCCTGCACAGAATTACGATATTCATTACGCAAAAACTACCCATTCGTGAAGCTCAAACGTTTTCGAAATGTGAAAGTTGAAATATTTGACAATGAAATGAAGCTTCGGTTTAACTCTAATCTTGAATGGAAACTAGATAACAAATTATACCTTTAATGCTTGCTTCACATACCAACGTGGTAAATCATAATGCCCTATTCATATCCAGTTAAGATGTGTGTGCGTGCGGGCGAAAGGCGCTGAATAGGTTAGTGGGCAGGTTAAGAATGTAGACATATAGCCTCTGGTCTAATCCATTCACCTATTTCAAATTCAGACCAAATATGTGTGTGTGATAAGGATAATGATTTTAACGAAGATGATAATGAGGAGGTGGATGATACCAATGATAATGATAATTATAGCAATGATGATGATAATGGTAACAATCAGCATTGTTATAATTACAGTGACGGTGATAATAATATATATATATATATATATATATATATATATATATATATATACATATATATACATATATATATAATATATATATACATATATACATATATACATATGTGTGTGTGTGTGTGTTTGTGTTGTCTGCATGTGTCTGTATGTGTGCGTGTGTATGTGTGTGTGTGAATGAGAGAGAAACTCATAATCCTTTAATCTCTCTTCCTACCCTCATATTCCTCGTTAACTTAGAGTCTCCTCATTTCCTCCGAAGTTTGAAATGCTCATTCCTTCAAAGCAAACTATTCCGTTGCCTGAGTCTCTCTCTCTCTCTCTCTCTCTATCTCTCTCTCTCTTGGAAGGACTAAAATCATTTTCCAGCAATTATGTGAGATGTGTCAAGTCACGAGCTCTGGGTGCGAGGGAGAAATGGGTTTGCGGAGAGACTGGCAGATTGACAGTGAGGTTAGCGGTGTGATGGGTCGAGTGAGAGATAGACAGGAATGTTGAAACGGAGATATAAAAGGGATTTGGGAGATGAGTGTGATGTACAGTATCTATATTCTCCTGCACATACACGCACACAAACACAAACACACGGAAATACATACATGCATGCACACGCAAACGCACGCACACACACACACATAAACACACGGAAATGCATGCATGCATGCATGTACACACCCACACACACGTACTCACACATATACAAGCACTATCACCCATGGACAAAGTATGTGCATTTACAACTATGTGTGCGTGTGTGTGTGTATGTATACACACACACACACACACACACACACACACACACACACACACATATATATATATATATATATATATATATATATATATATATATATATATATATATATATATATTTATAGATATATATATATATATATATATATATATATATATATATATATATATATATATACATATTTATATATATATATATATATATATATATATATATATATATATATATATATATATTTATATATATATACATATGTATCTAGAGAAAGAGAGAGAAGGAGAGAGAGAGAGACAGACAGACAGACAGACAGGCAGACAGACAAAGAGAGAGAGAGAGAGAGCAAGAGCAAGAGCAAGCACGCTCCCTAGACAAATCGAAAGATAAACATCAAAGGCCAAACTCCGCCCCCGTCCGTCGCCTCGCCA
>BOPN01001440.1:235693-238193 GCA_017312705.2 Penaeus japonicus
AGTAATGGATTTAATCATCTTTATTAGTCGGCTTTCTGTATATAGAGAAACGCAGGCCGTCGTCGTCACGATGGATCAGAGTGTCTAGAATATATATTTGATATATATATTCGTTCTATGTTTTCACTTGTTATGTATTTTTGAGAAAGACCTCCGTCGAAACGCGTCAAATACATCTCTTGCGTGTTTAGATATTCAGTCTCATTCATACCTTTCTTATATATATATATATATATATATATATATATATATATATATATATATATATATATATATATATATATATATATATATGTATGTATATATATATACATATTTATATACATATACACATATATATACATATATATATGTGTATGTATATATATGTATATACATATATATATATATATATATATATATATATATATATATATATATATATATATATATATGCGTGTGTGCGTGAATACATACATGCAAACCTCGTAAGCAGCGCAAGTGCTCCTCCGCGACCTTCCGGAAGTGAGAACGATCAGTAATGGCCGCCCGTCCGTGTCTTGTATCTCGTAAATCCTCCCCTCCATTAAGGCCGGGGCTACCTGTCATCCTGCGGCCGCGGGAGTTTCATGTTCCGGGTCAGAGCAACCTCATTTGTGCATACCCGGTTTTCTTCTGATTTGCATATGCCTTTTCTTTCTAGGTAATGGAGGGGCATGTTGTGTGCGTGTTGAAAGGCATGTACGACAGTGTGTACGAAAGTGTAGAGTTGTGTGTGTGTGTGTGTGTGTGTGTGTGTGTGTGTGTGTGTGTGTGTGTGTGTGTGCACATATGTACTAAACATTCAAATATTTAAATGGGTTTGTATGGGTATACGTTTATGCTTATGCATACGTAAACATGAACGTATTTTGAATATGTTTGGATAAATATTTGTAATTTTGCCTTTGTATGGAAACAAATAAATGTGAGTATGTATATGTAAACATACAAAATATGCAAAGGACAGATAAACATTACTTTATCACCGAGGAAATGTCTACCTGTGTATATATTCTGGGACCAAATTTCTTACATGAGTTGATATTCTTCTCTGTGCGAAAAGATATCACCTTTACGCCTTTATACATATACGTTTATCTCTTCGCGACCAGGGGCAAGTAAACACAAGGCTCATACATAAAGGAAAGCAGAAATGCGTTTTTGCCCATATGAATAGATCATGATAGGCCTACACATACCCGGGGATAATGAACACAAAAGAACAGACATAAGGATTTCCCCTTTTCTGGTCGTCCGGCATAACAATCCGTTACACAGAGAGACAGAAACATCAATACACTACCAGCCAAACAGAAGACAGACGAATGACAAAAAGAAAACGAAGAAGAAGAAGAAGAAGAAAGGCGAAGGAAATAGAAAGGGACGAGGAAGAATAAGAACTTAAGTTAGAAAGTCATATTTTTGCAAGCTGAACTAACTCTCGCTAGAAAGTAAAAGGACATGGTAATATTTTTTTTTATATTCCGCACACTCTGCCACAAAGCTTCTGTGTGGGTCAGAAGCTTTGCTTTTGTATACGGTACTGCCGCCCACTCACGCCCTTTTCAGTTCTTAATACTGTTGGGCATCACCTTTGAATATGTAGAGATTGTTATTCTATGATTCCATTTTTTAGCATTAATTTCTCTATCATTGATAGCATCATTATGCCATTATTGTTGTTGTTAGTATCGTTACCATTGCCATTATTATTACCATATCATCATTATTATTATTGTCATTATCATCATCATCCTTACTATAATTATCACAATAATCCTCATTACAATTATCATTATCCTCATTACAGTTATCATTTTCCTCATTATAATTATCATCATTATCATTATTGTCACATTACAATCATTTCATCATCATTATCATTATTATCATATTACCATCATTTCATCATTATTATCATTATCATTACCGTTTCTATTATCTTTATCATTATCATTACTAGCATCATCATTATCATTATTATCATCTTTATTATTTTTATTATTAGAACCAGCATTATCATTATTATTATCATTACTATTATTATTGATATCAACGTTAGTGGCGATAGTGATATTTCATTATTATTTTCGTTGTTATCAATAATATTATTATTACTAACATTTTAATTATCATTTGCGTTGTTAGTATCACTTTTATCAATATTAGTACTATCATTACAGCCATCATATATATATATGTGTGTGTGTTTGTGTGTGCGTGTGTGCGTGAATACATACATGCAAACCTCGTAAGCAGCGCAAGTGCTCCTCCGCGACCTTCCGGAAGCGAGAACGATCAGTAATGGCCGCCCGTCCGTGTCTTGTATCTCGTAAATCCTCCCCTCCATTAAGGCCGGGGCTACCTGTCATCCTGCGGCCGCGGGAGTTTCATGTTCCGGGTCAGAGCAACCTCATTTGTGCATACCCGGTTTTCTTCTGATTTGCATATGCCTTTTCTTTCTAGGTAACGGAGGGGC
>BOPN01001440.1:258193-260693 GCA_017312705.2 Penaeus japonicus
CACATACACTCTCTCACACAAACAGACCAACAGACACACGCACGCACGAACACACGTATGCATACACATACACACGCACACATACAAACAAAACAAACAAACATATAAACACTCACAAACACAAACACAAACAAACAAACACCGAAAGACATACATACACACACAAACAAACACATGCACAGACATATATAGATATACAGATAGACAGAGAAACTATATACAATGCATGTATGTGAGGATTAACTTCTCCCATACTTATCTCGAAGAACATGTGAAAATACATTACTTTTGAGTATCGTATTTTACAACTCACAAAAGAGAGAGAGAGAGAGAGAGAGAGAGAGAGAGAGAGAGAGAGAGAGAGAGAGAGAGAGAGAGAGAGAGAGAGAGAGAGAGAGAGAGAGAGAGAGAGAGAGAGAGAGAGAGAGAGAGAGAGAGAGAGAGAGAGAGAGAGAGAGAGAGGGAAGAGAGAGAGAGAGAGAGAGAGGGGGGGGAGAAAGAGAGAGAGGGGGGGAGGACAGAGAGAGAGAGAGAGAGAGAGAGAGAGAGAGAGAGAGAGAGAGAGAGAGAGAGAGAGAGAGAGAGAGAGAGAGAGAGAGAGAGAGAGAGAAAAATGGAGAGAGAGAGAGAGAGAGAGAGAGAGAGAGAGAGAGAGAGAGAGAGAGAGAGAGAGAGAGAGAGAGAGAGAGAGAGAGAGAGAGAGAGAGAGAGAGAGAGAGAGAGAGAGAGAGAGAGAGAGAGAGAGAGAGAGAGAGAGAGAGAGAGAGAGAGAGATGGAGAGAGAGAGAGAGAGAGAGAGAGAGTTAGAGAGAGAGAGAGAGAAAGAGTTATGGTAGCATTATTCATGGTTATGCCAC
The DNA here is from genome assembly GCA_017312705.2 of Penaeus japonicus. NCBI lineage: Eukaryota > Metazoa > Arthropoda > Malacostraca > Decapoda > Penaeidae > Penaeus > Penaeus japonicus. The sequence continues at coordinate 259,051 of BOPN01001440.1, forward strand.
GCGTTGGTTTAATGCATCGAAATTACAAAATGTCACCTTTAATGTTTTGACTGGGTTGTTTGTGGAAAGCGAATATAAAGGGACTGCTATTACTAAGAGCGGGTGAGAGAGAGAGAGAGAGAGAGAGAGAGAGAGAGAGAGAGAGAAGAGAGAAGAGAGAAGAGAGAGAATAAGAGACAGAGAGAAAGAGACAAGAGAGAGAGAGGAGAGAGACAGACAGAGAGAGAGAAAGAGAGAGAGAAAGAAAGAGAGAAAGAAAGAAAGAGACAAGAGAGAGAGACAGAAAGAGAGACAGAGAGAGAGAGAGAGAAAGAGGCAGAGAATATCCGAGAGAGAGGGGGGGGGGAATGTAAAGTAAGAGCGATGTTTTATGTATGGCAGCTATATAAATATTGTCCCTGCATCGGACACCATGAAAGTGCACTTCAATCTGCTTACGACCATATTTAAGGTGATGTACTCGAACGTTCTGGAAGCACCAAGCTTGAAATCCAGTTTGCTGAAGAATAAAAAGTCACGACAGGAGAAAATATAAACTTCTCTATTTGTATTTGTATTTATCTTCTTCTTCTAAAATATCTGAATGTTTGCTTTTAAACCTCTCTTCCGCTGCAACAACTGTGAGTTTTTTTTTCCTATAAATGTTTTGTTCACTCTTATTTTACTTCAGTTATGTAAGGGATTTATGATTCTATATCATATCATATCATATAAATCATATGTTGTAAGACTTTAAGAAAACAAGATGCTACATATTTTGCAAGGATTACAGAAAATCGGTGTTGATTCAGAATCTAAAGAAAAATAAATGTGTGTGGCGTGTATACATACTTACTAGTGTATGTGTTAGTATGCATGCATCTACGTATATCATATATATATGTGTGTGTGTGTGATAATTCCTCTTTTAGAGCTTATATAAATCCAAATAATCATATCAATTCAAATAAACCTATAAATCAGTCAGCCGTCGTTTAATCGTCGTATCGCAAAAGGAAAAGACAAAAAAACAGAAGCATATAGTCAACCCCCCTCCCCCCTCCCCTCCCTCTCCTCCCCGTCCATCGCGGCTCCAGAATCCCAGTTATCAGCGTCGCGCCCCGCGTAGCTTGGAAGGGCGCCAGACCAGCTCATCCACCAATGATGTTTTCTTATCATCCATCACGGGTGTCCGGTACTGCCCCTCTTATCTTTTGTCTCCGCCGGAATCGCCTTTTTCTCTTATCTTGATCGCAACGAGGAATTGATTTATATGCGTTGCGTGTCTTTAGGTGTTATTGTCAATATCGTTATCTTCGTTTGACACTGATGTCGTTGTCACTGGCATTAATTATTTTTGGGATTTTTCGTTGGTATTGATATTACCGCGATTGTTGTTTTTTGCTTTGTGTTTGGATGTTTGTCTGTTTGTCTCATTGTTTGTTTGTCTGTGTGTCTGTCTGTCTGCCCCCCCTCTCTCTCGCTTTCTCCCTCTCTCTCTCTCTCTCTGGCTCTCTCTATTTATCTATCTCTTTATCTCTCTCTCTCTATTCATCTATCTCTCTCTCTCTCTCTCTCTCTCTCTCTCTCTCTCTCTCTCTCTCTCTCTCTCTCTCTCTCTCTCTCTCTCTCTCTCTCTCTTTCTCACACACACATACACATAA
>BOPN01001440.1:295693-297606 GCA_017312705.2 Penaeus japonicus
TCCGTCGCAAGGTTGAACTACTAAGTAATTTCATTGAACGGAATTCCATGGAGGTTCATAAGGTTTTTATTTCTTTAATGGCATTTTTAATGTGTGTAATGAATTATTTTGTTATTATCATTCAAGAAAATACTGGGGAATCGTGTTAATGGATATCTACACATGCACACACACACATACACGAGCACACATACACACACATACGTAAACACACACACATACACTCACACGCACACACGCATGCACTCATACACACACACCTACGTAAACACACACACGAACACACACACATACACAAACAAGCCAACAAAGCACGCATAAACAAACACTCTGACATACACAAACAAACAAGCAAACACTGAAACAAATGAACAAAAACTAAATACAAACATAGACACTCAAACAAACTCACAAGCAAACAAACTATCCGAGACAAACAATATATAAGTATGTGTCGGGTCCAAAGTCAAGGTTCGTCTCGTTGTGTTATTACAATTATTGACAAACACACTTTTTTTCTTTATTTCTTTTTTCTTGCAAACAACCACACTGTAAGTTCTGAAAGAGACACCTACTTGCTGAATTAAAAGCTTTTGAGGATGTCCACTAAAATCTAGAGAATGGGAAACGATGTTGACTTGAGACATTTCGCAGGACTGAGAGAGAGAGAGGGGGTGGGGGGAGGGAGAGAGAGAGAAGGGAGTGAGAGAGAGCGAGATAGAGAGAGAGGTGGGGAGGCAGACCTTGCCAAATAAATGTAGACTCTAACTAGTTGTCAATATTTTATTCCATTTTACTTCTTTATTTGATAGTTGAAGTTCAAAAAATACTTCTGAGTAGAAAATCATTCATATTGACGAATTTTCATTTAATTTGAGACTGAAACTGTTTATAAAATGTTTTATTGATTTAGTATTCTCATTTATGTCGTTGGTAAGTAAAATTTATGATGAACAGTTTCATAAAATTAGCAACAACAGATAAAAAGATGCTTAGCAAATCCAACCTCTCCCCCCCAAAAAAAAAAAATAAAAATCCAAAAAAGAAAAAAAAAATCACAAGATGTTCCGTACTTTTTTTTTAAATCAGTTTGTATTTTTCTCCCCCGAAAAGAAAGGAAAAAATGGCTCACAATATCTTTTTCATAATTTGGTGTGAAACTTCTACATAATTATCCCTTGTAACTTCCAAAAAGCGTGTGTGTGGTTTATATTTTTTGTATATTACAGTTAGTCCTACCTTTTAGTTCGACTTCAGCTTCTTGTAAGTAAAATTTTCCGAAACGCATCATGTGCTAGACTTCCTTATAAGCTGAAGAAAGTACTCGTCAACGCCTATTAGATTTTAATGAATCCAGTAAAAAAAGAAAAAAAAATGGAAAAACGATTCCTAATAAAAGGAAAATGCCTTTTTAAATAAAAGTATGATGCTTTTGTTGTTGTTTTCCTTGGGCAGAGGTGAATCTATTAAAGTACAAATATTTTTCTATAGAATGTAAGATATCAAAGATAAGTCCTTATTCAACCTCATTGTATGCAAACGTAATTGAAAAAAAAATATGTTTACTATTGGCCAGTCATTTTGGTGTGACAAAATAGGAACGTTCAGGCAGATTCCTGAATTGAGCACACACACACATATCCAATACAATGTAAATGCCTTGGGAATCTGTCCATACAAATGCCGACCTACTAGGGTGTTCTCCTTCTTTCTTGAGTTTTATTACACATCAGATGATTGTGAAAATCTGTAGATATATGTATATGTGTGTATGTGTATGTATGTATGTGTAATTGTGTATATATATATACATATATATATATATATTTATATATAAATATATGTGTATATATATATAAATATATATATATACATATATATATATGTAATTATATATATATATATATATATAT
>BOPN01001441.1:0-7500 GCA_017312705.2 Penaeus japonicus
ATATATACATATATATAAGCATATACGTGAAAGAAGTATCAGATGTATGAATCCGTTGATCTGTATAAGAATAAGATTTCTCGTATTTTGCGGATATCAGTTTCTAAAAAAAATATAGCGGACGGTGACGGATGTGGATTTATAAAACATTAATTATTACAAAATGTCTGCCAATCACTAAGTACAGCCTGTGTGTGGTGACTTATATGCTCGTGTATTTAATCTGTGTATTATTTCTCCTCCCCTTCTCCTCTCTCCCTCCATCCCTCCCCCTCTACCTAATCTCTTCCCTCTCCCTTCCCTCCCTCCTCATCCCTTCTCCCCTTCTCCCCTCTCCCGTGTCCTTCCATTTAATCTCTCTCCCTTCTCTTCTCTTCCTCTTTACCCCTTCTACCCTCTTCCTCTCTCTTCTCTCTTTTCCTCTCAACCTCTCTCTCTCTCCCCCCTCTCCCTCCCTTTCCTCCCTCTTCACCCCTTCTCCCCCCCCCCTTCCTATCTCCTCTCTCCTTTTATCTCACCCTCTCTCTTCCTCTCTCTCTCTTCCTCTCTCTTTCTCTCTCTCTTTCTTCCTTCCTCTTCTCCTCGCCTCTCCACTACTTTCCTGTGAACTGACGATACATTTAATAACGTCAACTTGTGCTGTGATGGTTTTCTTTTTATTTATATTCAGTTATATATTCGCCACATCCTCTTTGTCTGTGCGGATGTGGATGTGGATGTGGACATTGGTCTAATTGAGAATGCGGATGGTTTGCTATCACAAGCGGGGATGCGGATGTCAATGTGGAAATAAAACGCGGATGTCCCGCTTTTGTGGATAAGGATGCGGTCATCCGTCTAATATGTATATATATATATATATATATATATATATATATATATATATATATATATATATATATATATATATATATACATGTGCGTGTGTGTGTGTGTGTGTGTGTGTGTGTGTGTGTGTGTGGTGTGTGTGTGTGTGTGTGTGTATATATATATATATATATATATATATATATATACATATATATATATATATATATATATATATATATATATGCCCGCAGTGTGAGCGAGCGATGCCGTTAAAGATGAAAGCACGGCGGCGCGGCGGCGGGGGCTCGGGGCCGCGACAGAGCCACCGCCGCATTTCACCGCAGTCGCATCGCGTTCCTGCTTCTTCCCGTGCCATTCAGCTGCACTGTTGACCTTCCACTCGCTGCGCATCCATACTCGCAAATTAGCATAGAACAGAAAAGAAAAACTGCCGGGAAATGTATATCTTTTTAAGAAAAAAAGGATGGAATAATTCGTAAAATTACAAACGTTACCTAAGGCAGTCTGCTACATCAGGCAGCCAAGATTTCATAATACATCGGCCTTTCCCAAAATTATCATAAGTTCCTTGTGTTTAGCTAAATTTCCCAATAACGGGCCACACGGAAAAAAATATGTTCTGAATATAAAAGAAGGCAGTAGCAAAAACACCTTGTTTATTATCTTATTCAATACACGTACGAGTTTTTGATTTATTATATACATATATATTTATATGAATCCCCAGTTTCACCCAACTGCCTTGCTCGTCTTCGAAAACAATCAAGTTAGGTCGAGCAGAGTATTTACTCATAAGCTTAAAATCGAGTTCATATTTCCATTACCTGTATATTTGTTTCGGGCCAACAAGACCTCCCCAACACGAAATTACTCTCTAAACAGAGAAAATCCAAATTTTATCCCCTTAATCTCCCAAAAGTTTCGGAAAGAAGGCACACAAACACACGTACAAAAGCCGGGTATTCCTAGCAGAAGAAAGGCATAAAACAATGAATATTTCCCGGTAGACAGTAAGCGCGCCCGCGATGGCTGCGACTTCCGAGGAGCAAAAATGACGGATTAAAGTTAGCAAGGCGAGTGTGCAGCGCTGAAAATCTTGAGCAGGCCCGCGGCTCTCGCAACGAACAGGCCGGCGCACCTAATCTGAATACAGTGAAAACATCAACAATGAACTTGGCTTTGTCCACGGCTGACTGCAGTAATGATGACCGCGGGGCTTGATCCTGAGATGAATTACAGGAATATTTGCACTCTGAAGGAGGGGCGGCAGCAGCAGGAGGAATGTACGAGCAGCGAAAGGTTGCGTACTTTCATTATTATTATCATTACCATCTTTGTTTTTGTTTCTCTCTCCTCCCCTACCCCACCCCCCTCGATGTTGTTGTTGTTGTTGTTGTTTTTTGTCATATCATCCTCGTTTTGTGAACCTCATGTTAGGGCGTTTGTTGCCTTTTTTTTCTTTTTTTCTTTTTTTTGTCAAGGTTGTTGTTATCATTTCTGGTTCTTTTGGATAACACATTACTTTTATTCCTGCGATAGTTAAAAGATACTAGAGGCTATTATGGTACAATATGGGAAGCGTATTGACAGTAACTTCCACATATATGGTACTGATAAGTATAATAAGTACCATCAGTTTATATTAGTGGTATTTCAGTCATTTTCATCACCACCATTATTATGATTATAATCATTAACATTATTAGCATTATTATTATCATTGTTATCACCATTATTATTATCATTGTTATCACCATTATTATTATCATCATTATCATCATTATCTTTGCTGATGTTATCATCTTTATCATTATCCCTAGCATTACTGTTATCAATATTGTTACTATTATGATCATCATTACTTCGACTATTTTTTTATTTCATTTTATTTTCCTAATACTATTGCTATCACTATTACTATAGTTATGATTATCCTCATCATTATTACTATTATTATCGCTATTATCATCGTTATTATCATTGATATCATTATCAACATTAGTATTCATATTACTAATATTATAATGATAATCATCATTATTACTATCATCATTATCATTAACATCATTAGTAGTATTTGTAGCAATGTTATGATTATTACTATCATATTATTATCATTATCATTATCATTATTATTATTACCATTATCATTACCATTATTATCATTACTATTGCATAATTGTTATCAAATATAATCATAATTAATGATCATTATTATAAGTACTATATCTATTATTATCCTAATTATTCTAGTTGTTCTTATCATCATCAATATTACTATAATCATTATCATTATCCCTAATATCATTATCACTATTGCTACTATTGATATTATTATCATTATTGCCATCGTTATTATCATCATCATTGTTTTTATTATTATCATCATTATTACTTATCATAATTATCCTGATATCATTTTCATTCCTATTCTTGTTGATTTCATTATCATGATTACTATTTTCTGTTGGTATGATTATCATTATCATTATCAATTATATCATTATTATATTTTATATCATTGATAACTAGTATTACTACTGTTATTTACATTCATAATTATTATTGTTACCATTATCATCATTTTTTTTATCATCATTATGATAGTTGTTATTATATTATTGTTATTATATTGTCATTAACATTTTCATTTTAATCATCATTATCGTTATCATCATTATCGCTATCATCATTATCAGCATTATTGTTATTATTATCTTTACTACAACCTTTATCAATGTCATTAGTATTCTCATCATTATCATCACTGCTTTCATCATCATTATCATCACTGTCATCATTATCGTCGTTATTATTAGCACCATTATTATCCTTTTTATTCTTATTATTATCATCATGATTCTTATTTTTCATCTTTATTACCATTGTCATTTTTGTTGCTGCTTTGTTGTTGATTATCAAAATTGTTGCAATATCTTTTACTGTATTAGTGTCACCATCGTTATTATCATTATAATTTTTAATTATCGGTTATTATCACTATTACCATAATTGTTATTATTATCATCATTGTTATGATTATCATTATCATTATTATTATAAGAATTATTGTTATTATTATTGTTGTTATTATTATTGTTATCATTATTATTATTATTATCATCATTATTATTATCATTACCATTATCATTATTTCCCTTATCTTTATCATTATCATTGTTATTATTATCATTATCACCATTATTATTTTTGTCATTATAATTTCGGTGTTGTTGTTACTAGTTTTATTTGTATTATCATTATTACTATTGTTATCATTATTATCATCATTTTATCACTATCGGTATCCCTATTATCTCATAATTACTCTCATTGTTTTTGTTGTTATCAGTATCATTATTTCTGATGATATTATCGTTATTATCATTATTACTATTATTACTATTAATGCTATTGATTTTATTGATAGCATTATCATTGTTATTATTGTAATTATCAGTATAACTGTCTTCATCATCATCATTGTTAATAATTCTATTATTCTTGTCATTGCTGTTGTTTGTCCTTATCAATCAGTATCATTATTAATGTTACTGATACTTTATATTTCATACGTCCATAATTAATACTATCATTATTATTATCATTGTTATTTTCCTTATTACCATGAATATGTTTATCATTATAATTATCATTGTAATTAATGTTTACGCTCATTATCATATTTGTTATTAGTGTTATCATCATCGTTATTATTGTTATTGTTGTTATTATCATTATTATTATCATCAGTAGTTGCAACATTGTTGTTTTCATCACCATTATCATTATTACTCTCTATGTTGATGTTATTATTGTCATTTTAATCATGTTTCTTATCATTATTGCAATTATCATTATCACCATTGTCTTTGTCATCACTATATATTTGATATTATTGTTGTTATCATTATCATTGTCACTATTATCATCTTCATTATCATTATCTACTTTTTTTTATCTTATTGGTATTATCATTATTACTAGCGTTTTTGTTTTTATCAATATTGTTATAATTACTGTTATTATTATGATTATTGTAATTACTCTTAATTACTTTATAATTATCATCCTCGTTATCCTAATCATTATGGTTATTACTATTGCTATTGTTATCTTTATCATTATTATCATTATTATTTTCATTACGATTATCGTTATCATTATCATTATTGACATCATCTTACTGTTGTCATTACTATTATCATTATGATTTTTGTTGATATCAAGATCATTGTTCTCATTCTCATCGTCATAATCATCCTTTTTATCATTGTTACTTGTATCATTGTACTATGATCATCAATATTATCATGATAATTTTCATCAGCATTGTTATTAGTACCAGTATCAATATCATTCTTATCATTACTTTTAATATTATTATCATTATCATTATTATTATAATTACTAATATTATTATCATTACCAATATCAACATTTTTATTTATAGTATTCATATCGTTGTTGTCATTATCACTATCATTATTACCATCATTATCATTGCCTTGATCAGCTTTGTCATAATCAATATTATCATTAGCCTCATTATAATTATCATTAGTATTATTATCATCAACTTTTCTGTCTTCATTATTGTTATTATTATCATCTTTAATGTTATGTTATCATCCTTATCATGATCATCATCACAATCATCATTCTTAGTCATTGCATTTTTTCTTATCAATATATTCATCGAATATTAATATCATTACCGCCAATAACACGTCTATTTTATCTGCATCATTATCAAGGTGGTTACTGTGACTAATATAAGGACAATCTTCATCCACATTTCCACGTATTTTTTCCTCTCGGTGGAATTAAGCAGATTCCCTGTCCTTTTCCCTCTGGTCTTTCAGTAATGACAAGTTGCTCGCTTGAATTAGGGGTTGTCTTAGCAACAGGCACGTGGCTCTTTACAAGTGTCCAAAACTCATAACTTGTTACTCTTCAAAAGGGAAAGTTGATTTCTACAAGACATCACGAGAGCATGAAATACCACAAGACTCTATATATGCTCGTTTTCAAACCATGCTAAGATCTGGGCCAGCGCCATGTTAATCAAAACGGTTTTATGGTCACGTACAAAGTGGCTGCACAACCATTGAACGTAGATCACCCGGTGGGAATGAGTAAAGAGGGACTCATCAGCGTGAGAAATGAATGGAGTTTATCGTCAAAAAATTCCAAACGAGTCCCCCCTCCCACACCCCAGCCCCCCTCACCCCACCCCCGCTCCCCTACCGCCACCCCGCGTCTTACCAACGCCATTCAGCAGATGTAATGTATTGTTAGGTCGTTTTTATAGGAGTTAAACAAGTAGTTAGTATGAGTAGTTAAACAAGCAGTTAGTATGAGTAGTCAAACAAGTAGTTAGTATGAGTAGTCAAACAAGTAGTTAGTATGAGTAGTTAAACAAGTAGTTAGTATGAGTAGTCAAACAAGTAGTTAGTATGAGTAGTTAAACAAGCAGTTAGCATGCCATCCAGGCCAATTCCTTCGTCAAAGGGGAGGAAATTCCATTTGATTAGTAGCTCCTCCTTCCCTTCACACACACCCCCCTATCCCCTCCCATCATCATTATTATACTTCATGTTTTTTTTTATTATCATTATCGTTATCGTTGTTGACATAATTATCATTGCTGTTAAAGATAATACCATCATCATTATCATCATTGTTTTTGTTCTTGTTCTTGTTGTTTCTATAAGTATTGTCGTTATCATCATTATTTACATTTTGTTATTATCATTATAAAAATCGTCATCTTTGTCATCTTTATCATTATTATCTTTATTCTAATGATCATCATATGATATTTGTTATCATTATCATATTTACAGATTATTGCTACTATTAGTGATATTGCTAGCGATTATTGCTACTATTAGTGATATTGCTAGCGATTATTGCTACTATTAGGGATATTGCTAGCGATTATTGCTACAAGTTGTGATATTTTCCTTTTTGTTGCAGATATTGCAATGCATGACAATGTACTATTTTCAGTTCCATCTTCATCATTATCAACTGTAACATTATCATTGTTATTATCAATATTATAACAATAATGATGATTATCACTATTGCTATTATTGTTGCCCTCAACATCGAACGGTTGCACTATTGGCAATATATATATATATATATATATATATATATATATATATATATATATATATGAGTAGTTAAACAAGTAGTTAAGAGTAGTTAAACAAGTAGTTAGTATGAGTAGTTAAACAAGTAGTTAGTATGAGTAGTCAAACAAGTAGTTAGTATGAGTAGTTAAACAAGCAGTTAGTATGAGTAGTTAAACAAGTAGTTAGTATGAGTAGTCAAACAAGTAGTTAGTATGAGTAGTTAAACAAGTAGTTAGTATGAGTAGTCAAACAAGTATTAAAGTGAGTAGTTAAACAAGCAGTTAGTATGAGTAGTTAAACAAGTAGTTAGTATGAGTAGTCAAACAAGTAGTTAGTATGAGTAGTTAAACAAGTAGTTAGTATGAGTAGTCAAACAAGTAGTTAGTATGAGTAGTTAAACAAGCAGTTAGTATGAGTAGTTAAACAAGTAGTTAGTATGAGTAGTTAAACAAGTAGTTAGTATGAGTAGTCAAACAAGTAGTTAGTATGAGTAGTTAAACAAGCAGTTAGTATGAGTAGTTAA
>BOPN01001441.1:12500-15000 GCA_017312705.2 Penaeus japonicus
TATTGTGTACTTCCTTCACTTGTCTGACCAATTTCCTTCGTGTACGATTCGCTCGCTTCCCTTGGAAATATTCTACGTCTACATTTCTCATCTTTATAAACGCAGGGTGAATGACTATTTCTTTTTCTTTTTTGGGGTTTGCTAAGGGAACACACTTGTAGTAATCTCTGTCCCTTAACCTTCCTCGAATCCTGACCCTTGCCTCTGAAGCTTTCCACGCATCTTTTGCAGTACGAGATGTACCGAAATATCTCCTTCCTTCTCATAGATAGAGGTTCCTGTCCCGCCCATCCAGACTCTTACTTCCAGCCTCGTTGAATCACTCGAAAGTCTCCTCTGAATCTCACCCTCTCGCGCCCTTCACAAGCCACTTTATTTGAGACACACCAGATGGCTCTGCTGCTTATTTTTTTCTTGTCTGACAATATATATTCGATCTATTTCATCCTCTCTGCGTCTCTTTTAGAAACTCTCCAAGTCCCCTTCTTCTAATTCTATTTCTCTCGGCCATTCTCTCCCTCCTCTCCACTCTCGCCATCATTCCTTTACTGCTATGTCCCTCCCTTTAATTGCACGTCTTCCTTTATTTTCATTTGTTGCTTTGTTCGTGTCCGCCATACCTATAACCAAACCGTCCTCGGAGACTCCTTTTTGCCAGTCGTCCTCGCTCCTCGCTCTCCGCTTACTCAAAGTCGCCCTCAAACACAGTTCAGTTCGAGGCTTTGTAGCGGCAGAGGAAGGCGTGCGTTCGCTGATTCTCTTTCCCCGCAAAGTGGCTAATGAGACCGCGGCAGAAGTTGAGAGCGGGAGTAGCGAACCGGGCACGCAACCCAGCGCGACTTCTACGCTCAGCGCTCCGCCAACAGACACGAGTCGTATCGCCGTGTAAGAACAGACCTCAGATATTAGGACGAGGCTAATTCGTTTTTTTTCTTCTTTTTTTTTAAGGCCCGAATTCTCTGCGTGAATGACAGCAATGAAAAAGATACACACACACGCACGCACGCACACACACGCACACACACATATGCATATATATATATATATATATATATATATATATATATATATATATATATATATATATATATATATACACACACACACACACACACACACACACACACACACACATATATATATATATATATATATATATATATATATATATATATATGTATATATATGTATATATATATATTTATATATATATATATATATATATGTATATATATATATATATATATATATATATATATATATATATATACACACACACGCACACACACACACACACACACATTGTATATATACTTAACTTTGGTTTCAAAAACCAAGTCTTACAATTTCATTCCTAAAGTTTTGCAAGAGGATAAGTTCATTAGCAAAGTAACAACTAACCGGAATAATTGCCTCTAATAATACATCTGCAATATATATATATATATAAAAAACGCTGATACTGTATTCGTCTAAAAAATCACAGAATGTCACTTAGTGCTAAATGTTCTAAATGCTACACACTGTATATGTGGTACTGAATGCATTTGTTACAAAAGAATGTTTTCCTGTGATTCAAGTGACTCATAATATGTAATAATAATGATAATGATAATGATAATAATGATAATAATAATGATGATGATGATGATAGTAATAATGATAATAACAATAGTAAGGATGACGACTAAAAATTATCATGATAATGATAATGATGGCAAAGACGATAATGATAATAATTATGATGATAACAGTAATAGTAATACTGATAATGATGATGATAACGATAATTGTAAAAGTAATAATGATACTGATAATGATGATAATAACGATAATTGTAAAAGAAATAATGATAATGATAATAATATTTATGATAATAATGATTATCTGATAATATTAGATATGATGATACCAATGATAATGATCATAATAAGGTTAATGATGAAAACTATAGCGAACATAATAATGATGATAATGATAACAAAGATGATAATAATGAGAATGATAATAACAGTAATGGTAACAATAATAGTGATAATGATACTTTTAATGATCATGAGCAATATAAAGATAATAATGATAATAACAACAAAACTGCTACTAATGATGATGATAACAAAAAAATAATAGAAATAACAGTTGACAATATTCCTCTTTGTTTCTTCCTAATTCGTTTCCACCTTGGAACCGAAGCAGGCATACGAGGAGGAAGAAAAAAGGAAGCATTTCACCCAAAATGGCAGATGGCAGTTTTCATTGCAATGCATCTGAGAAAAACTCGATACCGGACAGAGATGGCAGCGAGAGCAGAGAGTCCTGAAAACACGACTTATTTCGGATTGCAATGTTCGAAGAAGGGGGTGTGGGGGTGGGGGGGGTAGGTAGGTGAGGTGGGGGGAAGGGTGGGGGGAAGCACGTGTGAAGGGTGGGTAGGGGGAGGGGGGGAGAGGAAGAGGAAGTGGAGGAGGAGGAGGGGGAGAAGGAGGAAAGAGGAGGAGGG
>BOPN01001441.1:25000-32500 GCA_017312705.2 Penaeus japonicus
TTGTCATTGGCATTGTCATTGTCATTGTCGTTATCATTATCGTTATCATTATCGTTATCATCATCATCATCATAATCATAATCATTATCATCATTATCAATATCAATAATATCATCATCATCATTATCATTACTATTATCATTATCATCATCATCATCATTATCAATATCACCATCATCATTATCATTATTAGCACTATAGTTATCACTACCAAGATCATCATCACCGTTCGTGTTATTTCTATTATCATTATTGTTATTATCATTATTATTGTTGCTATTGTTGTTACAATTATTTGCAATACTGCCATTATCATCATTAATAACATCAGTAGCATTACTTTGATCATTATCATTATCAAGCATCATTATCATCATTATTATCATCATTATCATTATCATTGTGATGATAATTATCCTCAACGTCAGTGTCATTATCATCATTACTATTATTCTTACCATCCGTTTATCATTGCTATCATCACCATTATCATTATCTTTATCATAATCATTATCACTATCATTAATGCCGCTGTCTGTTCCCCTTTTTTCACTTTAATTAGTTCTAGTCTAACTACCTACTTTACCATCATTAACCTCCAAGTTTATTTTTGTTTTACTGGCTGCATCATTTGTTTATTTTTATCAAGTTCAGAAATCCGAAAGTCTTCATTTATCCCAAGTTTTGATTACAGTCTGTTTTCATTTGAAGAAAAAAAGAAAACAACAAGAGGTCTTTTGAAAAATACGGTTAAGCTCTGTATACCGTTATTTCCATCTATGTATTTATGTTTGTTTTACGTCTGCACTTTGTTGTTATTCGTCTGTGATGTCTCTATGTATTTTAAAACTTATTTTTCATATAAAAATGCGAATATATATATATCTCTCTCTGATGTCTTCACAGAGCCAATATTAAAAAGATATATATAACAAAAATACCCCAAATAAAGACAGAGGGTAATGCTTTATCATCCCAGTACGTTGTGTGTTTATTCGCAATAAGCGGCGTATTCTTCTGCACATTTCAGTGAGCTGGAATATAAAACTAATACGATCATTCTACATATAAATACAGATTAACAAATATTTGCTTGATTCAATATGCATTAAAATCTTATACATTGATGATACATTCTATGAATTTTACAATCCTTACTTTATTTTAGACATTAGTTAATATCACTTTTTCCTGATACACTTTTCATTGTATAAAGGGATCACATGTGTATAGCAACTCTTGTCTTCTTCTTTCCTGCTATTCCGACCGACTCCAGCTCGGCAGAATTTGGTCCTAAGGTGCATTTGGGGAATCGTCTGAAAGATTCCTCATTTTCCTGCCTTAGGAATGACTGTCCACAAGGAGGCTGGAAACACTTATATGTATAGGAGACTGGATTCCTTTGTAGTACATCATATTCATGCTGTCGGTGGGATGACAGGTGGTTCTCCAGTCTCAGCATTTGGAGCGTTAACAGGCGAATGCCCAAAAGTCCCTCTGTAGATTCCAAGAGTTTCACTGTCCTCTTCTGTTGAAATGAAAAGAACAGTGAGATGTCGTCCACATACAGCCCTTAGAAGAATCTTTATGGTATCATAACTTTCTGGACTTCCATTTTACCTTTATCTTAGGCTAGCCAGCATTCAGGGAAATGTTGGCAACCTGTGGCACTTCGATCTACAGGCTTCCTCTTTTGTTTCTCAGATTCACCGTTCCTTTGTACCTCAATAATGTCTCCTGGTGTTACAACTCTTGTGACGCCAGGAGCTGTGACCTTGGAGGTCTTAAGATCAATACCCAATGGCTCTCTTCAAAGAGCTCTCTCATCCCTTACTCAGTGTAAATGGAACAGAAGCAGTAGTTATGATCTCTGTAACCTTCAAAGGTGGTGACGGTCGATTCGCTGTGGTAGTGTGGGAGGTACTGCCTTTTAAAAGGTGATGTAAAGGTGTGGATGCTGCAGCTGAGGTACATGATATGTCTTGTTATTAGAGCTGACACTTTCCTTACTCCTAATAATCAATATTTGTTTTTTCAATATATGATATGCTCCTTTCAGAAAGTTTCAGAACAGCACAGCCTTCCCTTTGGTGACCTGCGTTCCTCACATCACACACTCTTAGGTGTCCATTTTTTTTAATATAGCAAACGTTCTCCACCCATACCCTTGGCAGAGGAAACACGTCACATGGTTGGGTACTTAAAGTGATATATGGCCAACTTGACCGTTTCTGGAAGGACAAGAAACCCACGAGAAGAGATGCAATAGATTGCTTGGAAAACCTCATCAGATCACAGGAATAAACCATTACTTTTTAAGGATTTAAGGTTTTGTGTGGGGAGCATGAGCCCTTACTCTTTGGACACTTTTTTTTTATTCCTACTTGCTACATGGAACTTATAAAGACTTCAAAGTAGCAATCACTGAATGTTCAAAAAGTTTGGCCAGGGACATCTGAAATTCATCTAGGAAAGAGGCAGTGCATCTGACACTGGTATGATTACCCAAACTAATGTATGATACCTACACCTCACTCACAATCGAGACCACCAGGGAATGAATACAACCAAAAGCTACGGGACTAGTGAGGACGTATACACGGTCACCACCCAATTCAAACAACAGTCATGATATTAGCACAATGACAACTGGAATATCCCTCTATGACCCCTACATTATGCAACCAGCTGACTGACATGCGTACGCCTAGATCAAGCCACCCATATGCCTGGAATAAAGGATTAAAAGGGGCTTGTCACTAGCTGTAAGTTGCAGCGTGCATCATTGCTAAACTCCAGGACTGTTTTCCTAAGCCCATGATATAATGGACCAGGGGGGAGTGTACCGCCCTGGCCTATGTGCATCTGGAAATATTTTACCCTTACAGAATGGTTAACCTTAAATTGTGTTTACTAGGTCATAAGGACCCCATGAATCCTTACCACGGCATTAGAGGAGAGAGTAAGCTATATCTTTAAAAAATAATAATAAGGGAAAGACGGAGGCCAGGAGTATTATAAGAGTTTGAAGTATTGACATTATATTACTTAGAAGCCGGGGCGTAATCGGAGAACAGTTTTGTCCGGTAATTAAAAAAAATTGCTGAATTAGATTTTTTTGTTTAACTATTCGATATATTTCGCCTGTTTCTTTTAGTCAAAGGTCATGTTAGGAAGTCTGAGTGATGCTTTTCTATTAAGTATTTTTATAATTTCATTTTTGATCAGGTGTTTAACTTCCGTAGTTGAATTTTAGGTTTGTGAAATTTTGGTTGATGATTACTTACTGGCAATACCCTCATCCAGACAATCTACTTTGGAGATTTTTTCATATAGCTTTTGCATATGGAAGATTTAGGTATTCTATCTTACCTTTTACATTGTTCTTACGATCTTTAAAGTTAGTCTTAGAAGCTTCTTTTGCAGCCAAATAGGACACTACAAAGAGATAATTACTCTGGAACAAGCCTATGCGAGTAGTTCAAATCCCCGCCATATTGCTACTTAATGGGTAGTTGACCCTTAACACTCGGGCGACATGACCTAGAGTAAGGGCACATCACCCTTTTGATTTCCAAGGCACCTTCGGGTTAATGGATGGACACTGTACTTAATAAAGATCATTATTATCGTCATAACCATCTTCATCATCGTTGGTGATAATATTATCCTTATTGTTATCACTGTTATCGTTACTTTTTTTATATTATCATTATTATTGGTATTATTACTATTATCATAATTGTTGTTAATGCCATTATTATTATGGCTATTACTACTACTACTACTATTATTACTATTATTTTTATTGATAATAGTATTAGTAGCAGTTATCATTACTCTTAGCAATCTGATTATCATTAATTATCTTTAATTATCATTAATTAATTATCAATTATCATATCATTATATCTTATCATGATGTTTGTCACTATCATTATCATTATTAGCATTAGTGGTAGTTTTAGTATTGGTGTTAGTATAAGTATTATCCTTATCATTAACATTACCACTATGATCATTGTAATTATCATAATAATTATTATTACTACCAGGATTATTATCATTATCATTATTATTACCACCAGGATTATCACCATTATCATTATTGTCATTTTTATTGCTACCAAGATTATTATCATTATCATTATCATCCTTATCACTAATCCTATTATTATCATCATAGTCATCTTTATTATTGATATTTTTATTAATGCCATTATCATTATCATTGTTATCAGTATTATCCTTATTATCAGTATTGTCATTATTATTATTACTATTATTATTATTATCATTGCTATTATTATTAACATTATCATTATTATTACCATTATTATTATTATCATCATCATTATCATTATCATTATTATTATTATCATTATTATCATTATCATTATCCTAATTATCATCATCATCAACATTACCTTTACTATAATCATTATCATTATCATCATTATCATCATTATTATTATCATTAACATTACCTTTACTATAGTCATTATCATTATCACTATCATTATCATATCAAAATAAATATGATGTTTACTATTATTATAATGATTATGATTATGATTGATTTTTATCATAACCACCATCACTGATAGTAGTATTGATAGTAGTGGTAGCAGCAGTGTTATCGTTCTTGTTTTCATTATCATTTTTATTGAAATTATTGCAATCCTCTTTTTTTATTGTTGCCAATGTCACTTTTTATATTGCTAGGTATGAATTATGTAATTGATATTGCTGACATAGAGGATGCTACTGGTGATGGTTATGATAGTAAATTATATTATCTAAGAATATAAGGATGATGGTAGTAGTGGTAATTTTCATTATTATGATAATGATAATGGTGATGATAATGATACTACCAAAGATATTGGTTGTAGTAGTGCTAATAATGATAATAGTAATTAATTATGATAATTATGATATCTATCAGTTTCGTGATAGTGATAATGGTAATAAAAATTGTTATGATAAGAATAAGGAGGAGAAAAATAACATGGATAATACTAATTATAATGATTTTGATAATAATGATGATAATGGTGATGATAACGATGATAATATCAATGATAATGATAACAACATTATATATGATTAATGATGATAATAGTGATAAAAGAAATAATGATAAGAATGATAAATATGATAATCAGTATCACTATTATTATTATTATTATTATTATCATTACTATTATTATCATTATTGTTTTAATTGATATCATTAATGTTATCATCATTATCGTAGTTGTCATTATCATTAGTAGCAGAAGTATCATTAACATTACTATCATTATCATTATAATGATTACAATAATAACAATGATTTGAAACAATGATGATAATGGTTATAACAAAGATAGTTATGGTGATGATAGCAAAATGATAAAGATAATGATTACGGTAATTATGACTACGATGAGAATACTTACAGCTTTAATGATGACAGCTGGAATAAGGATAATGATAATAGGAGAAATGATAATAATGATAATGATGATATAGCAATTACCATTATTCTGAAGTTACTATCTTAAAATCTTTGCAGTTACCATTATTCTGAAGTTACTATCTTGAAATCTTTGCAGTTACCATTATTCTGAAGTTACTATCCTTGAAATCTTTGCAGTTACCATTACTCTGAAGTTACTATCTTGAAATCTTTGCAGTTACCATTATTCTGAAGTTACTGTCCTTGAAATCTTTGCAGTTACCATTACTCTGAAGTTACTATCCTTGAAATCTTTGCAGTTACCATTATTCTGAAGTTACTATCTTGAAATCTTTGCAGTTACCATTGAAGTTACTATCCTTGAAATCTTTGCAGTTACCATTATTCTGAAGTTACTATCTTGAAATCTTTGCAGTTACCATTATTCTGAAGTTACTATCTTGAAATCTTTCCAGTTACCATTGAAGTTACTATCTTGAAATCTTTGCAATGATCATTGAAGTTACTATCCTAATAGTTATTATCACTGTAGGTACCCTCATTTTAGTCATTAGTCCCATTGCAATTCTCGCTGTCTTGCAATGCTAAATCTTCCGAAACGTGTCATGCATGACGTGGAGTTAGTGATCGCGGCTCAACGGTAATCAGCTGGTTTGAGTGTCTCATGGGTTTTTGGAATTCATGGTGAGTTAGAGGAAGAAGAAACAAAATATATATGTATTGTTGAATGCAATTTACTTAATTGAAGATCTATTTTTACCCCGATGGTATATGAAGTATTATTGTCAATTCCATTTCTTTTCTCATTAGGAAACGGCACAGGAAATTTAACCCTGCATTAAAAGCTGTTTACGACCAAGTATCGAAGGAAAGAATGATAACATTTTGTTCGAAAATTATATTCCTAAAAGGATATTAGTTATATATTCCGTGAAATCTAAAGAGTGGAGCCGGATGTTTTATATTTTACAGCTTGCATAATATCTGAATTATAGCAAAATTATTCCGAGCTTTCCGAGTCATTTGGTACAATCGTTAATAGGCGATTTGAAGTGTTTTGCAAGATTTCCGTTAATAACGTTTTCCTATTAGAGTATTTTCAGAGTCAAAGCGCTGTGTCGCATAAAAGCCATTCATATATAATAATTAGTACGTCAGAAACTGTTTTTTCATCTCCCTCGACTTGAAACTCTTCTCTCTTCCCTTTCCGATGCCATAAATTTAATATCCTGTCATTTATCATCATATCCTGTCACTCATTATCATTTAGAATTAAGTCCTCAGTATCAACATTATAGTTCGTTTTGGCCGTGAATAAAACTGAGTCCATAAAAACAGGCTGCGTTCTTTTTGCTGGAAATGGAAGGGATGAAGTTTTCAAACAAGTACTCTGGTATAAAGAGACCGTTGACTATTAGATAGAAAAAAGAAATTAGATTAGAAAAAAAATCTGAGGAATTTTAAATCAGTTAGCGATGCTTCACAGTATTGTATGTCGTCACAACGATAATGCAAATCAGAAGAAAGTAAATCTATGCCCCTGCGCTCTCTTGAGATAGATATGCTGATGACGTCATCACCAGTACATATTTTATCTGCCTTTCGCAATTTTTGGTCGTTTGTTTCGCGCGCTTGAGGACCAGAAAAAGACCTCTTGCCGCCTCGCTCTCTGTCCCCTCACTCTGCAAGTCCATGAGTGCCCTCACAGTTCACAGTTGTACATGGTAAGATGGTAAAGATACGCCCCCTCACGATCACTTCACATTTAAAAGATGTTATCCCGCGCCGAACCCTCGTGGCGGAGTGCTCACAAGGGCGGCGGTGATTGTATCGCGGAGGGGGGGAGGAGGAGGAGGAAGAGGGAAGGGGGAGGGGGTTATCGGGCGATCGCCGAGTGCCAGCTGGACCAGCCTGCCGATCGTGCTGACACACATCGATTTCATTGTGACTCTTTTATTGTTCCTTGACAGTCTCAAGTGTCTCTTTTTTAATGTTTCACGCGAGATTCGGCGAGAGCGCCCCTGAAACCACACGTA
>BOPN01001441.1:45000-52500 GCA_017312705.2 Penaeus japonicus
CGAAAAATAGACATTAAAAAGCATAGAATTTAATCCCATAATTAAAGACAATAAAAGTAACTTACAAGATATTACAAAGACATTCCTGCAATACATTTTTTTATTAATTGATCAGCCAATCCCCTGCTTAGAATGCTAATACTATGTCCATCTCTCTTCTATCTACCCCCCCCCCCCGCCCCCCATCAAAGGAAAACGACAGCTGCAGCAAAACAAAAGACTGGACAGCAGAAACGACCTCAATTATGAACTCAGTTATGAATACCAGTCAGGATCAAAGTTATTATCTCATCATGAGCCGTTTTAGCATATATATATATATATATATATATATATATATATATATATATATATATATATATATATATATATATATATATATATATAAAGAGAGAGAGAGAGAGAGAGAGAGAGAGAGATGTATATGTATGTGTATGTGTGTGTTCTTTTATTTGTTCATTCATCCATTTATCTGTCTATGGATACTTAGATAGACATAAAGATATAGACAGATAGCTGGGCGTCTTATAACCACCATTCTAATCAGATGCTTGAAATTATTTCACATATATAATACACTATGCAGAAATAGATATATGGCGTCCTGAGAAATAACGTCTTCAACACCTGTTTTTTGTTTGTTTGTTTGTTTGTCAATGAGATGAGCAGAATTCGCATACACACCCCATATCCACTACATAGTTGCATAAGTTTTGTTACAACAAATTACATTAAATTTTGTTTGCTTGTCCTTAGGAGAATACAAGGTATTTTGGCCGTTATCCCATGAAAGGGACACGTTTTCTATGTAGGCATCTTCAGTCTTGAAAAAGGTGAAAATATTCCTTGTTACAGGCAGAAAAAAATGAAATCTAGATTAAGAAATCCCTCGAAGAAACCAAGCACAGTTTTCCCCTCGAGGTCTCTGATGTGCTTTTCTCGACCCCGGCAGACCCCCCCCCCCCCCGCCCCGCAGACTTTATTTATTCCACTTGCGTGAGTTTATCTATGAATGCGTGGCTGACGAGAGTGAGATCGTGCATAAATAAGATGATTCAAGAGACGCATTGGTGTTGCAACGGGTGATGCGGAATCAGTCGTTTGGAATCTTTTAGAGATAGTTTGTGGTTCAGTGGTTAAAGTCAGAACGATTTTGTGAATAGTGTGCCTAATTATATGGATTTAGTGTTATATCCCATCCGTAAAAAATACATTTTAATTATATTCAGACATACTGTCTGTGCTACATAGTTACTTATACATCTAGATCATACGCTCGATATCCAGAACACCTATAGAGACCTTATACCACAAGGGCTTTAAAACATGTAGCTTCCTTAATTTCAAGCTTTTGCGTCCTCATAACAGGTTCATCAACACATAGCGATGATCATGGCAGACAATTAATTAGCAATGATGGCTTCTTAGATGCATATACGTTTAGGGATATCCTTCAAAGGTGGTTTGTGTGATCTGATGGTTTTAACCTTCATGTTGAACCGTAGCGGCAGGTCAGGTTAAGATGGCTACCGAGCATGAATCTTAGGTAAAGACAAGTAATCTACCTCTGAAATTCTTTGCAGAGTTGAAGAGAGGTCAAGAATACCTGTGTCCAGGTAGACTTGCTTTTATGAACCATGCATTTTTGAGTCAGAGGAGCTGTTTAAACACTGCGCGCGCATTCTTGTAACTCATCATTGGGCCCTTTAAGACTTTCACATCCCTCCATGTTGGATGAGATTTGCCATAGCAAACTCTGTCCTATCTCTACTTACTTCTGAGATAAATTTGTTACATCATGATGAATAGATTATGGGACTATAATGGAGACTGGGACCATGGGGAACGTTTTTTTACAAATATGAAATGAAAGAAAAAACATTAATATAAACCACAATCAGCATTGAAACACTCAGTAAAGAATCATAAATCCCATTCAAGTGATGACGTTGAACAGTTGAACTCTGAGCTGCGGTCGTCGAGGTGACGCTCCTTGCCCAGTGGGTAATGCACAGGGCAAGTTCCCAGCGTGTTTCTGTGCATATAAATTTTGCAAATGGAGTTAGGTTAAACACCAGGAGATCTGAAATGAATGAAATAAGAACAGAATAAAAAGGATGGAAATTATATATATACATATTCATCTATTTATGTATCTATGTATCTATCTCTATCTTTATGTACAGATATGTGTGTACATATATATATGTATATATATACATATATATACATATACATAGGTGTGTGTGAGTTATGTGTGCATATGTGTATATATATATATATATATATATATATATATATATATATATATATATATATATATATATACATATATATACACACATATACATATATATCAATGTGTGTGTGCATGTATGTGTGTACAAGCGTTTATGCGTATGTATACCAACACCTTACACACGCCTACATCGGGTTTGTACCTTTTTTGGTTCATCATCATATGAACTCTACTATCGATATAGTGTCATTGATGCAATAGCGGACATCAATGTCATTATTACGATTACCATATACTGTATCTCGGATGATAGACTATTTATGAATACTGTTGTCTTTGTTGCCATTGTAATATTGCTATTTCCAAAACTACTCTGTTTCTCCTATGTACTCTTAATAATCATTATTCTGATGGTTGTTAGTAACTCCGATATTTTGATTGTTAGTATCACCGGTACTTTGATTGTTAGTATCACCAGTACTTTTATTGTTAGTATCACTAGTACTTTTATTGTTAGTATCACCGGTACTTTGACTGTTAGTATCACCGGTACTTTGATTGTTAGTATCACCGGTACTTTGATTGTTAGTATCACAGGTACTTTGATTGTTAGTATCACCGGTACTTTGATTGTTAGTATCACAGGTACTTTGATTGTTAATATCCCCGGTACTTTGATTGTTAGTATCACCGGTACTTTGATTGTTAGTATCACCGGTACTTTGATTGTTAGTAACACCGGTACTTTGATTGTTAGTATCACCGGTACTTTGATTGTTATCTTTCCTGATATTCCTTATACTTACCATTCGATTAATTATTTATATTCTCCTATTTCTTATATTGTACTAAATCTTTGTTAGTTATGTTTTATTATACCTCATTTCCTGTATATAATTACTTTGTTGATAAAATCTATCTACCAGTAAACTGACATAGACTATCATTATGATGATAATTCCTTCAAGATAATTACTATAAAGATAAAAATACCGACTAAATTCTTCATTAGTGATTAACATCCTTTCAAAATCGTCCTTTATTTTCCTTTCTTTGATTTCTCTCTTAGTAATTTCAGAGACTTATCTCGTTATTATCTCGTTATTATCTCGTCCTTCCTTCTGTATTCTAACATTACGAATGCAAGTCACAACGATACGCAACAAACAATCGGTTTTAACAAATTGTTCGTTTCTTTTTATCTGATCGTCCCTTAGGCCACCGGGGGGGGGGAGGTCTTCTTTCATTTTTTCTTTTTCTTTCTTTTTTATTGATGTTCTTTCTTTTTATTTTTCTTTCTTTCCTACTTTTTCTTTCTTTCTTACTTTTTCTTTCTTACTTTTTCTTTCTTTCTTTCGTTCTTTTTTCTTTCTTTCTTTGTTTCTCTCTTCTTTCTTTGTTTCCTTATTTTCTTTCTTTCTTTCTCTCTTTCTTTCCTCTCTTTCCTTCTGCTCTGGCTCTTACTTCCTCTTGACTCCTCTTGGCCGAGTTCCCGCCTCTCTACTTGTCACAACATCGATAGAAATATATATGTTTTAGATTGTTTAGATTGTATCTGCGTCAAAGAAAGCATTATCATTTTTATTGCTTGGAACACTATCCCTTCATTCAAGTTTATTGTCTATATCATTTTCATTTTATCTGTGATGAAGGATTTTTATTCGTTTAGATTACGTTTATCTGTAAAATTTCATAAGCTAAATGCATTCAAACAAATATATTTTCTGTAAGTTTTATTTTTGTTTCTGAGTCTGTTTTAGCCTCTATTTCTCTATCTCTATCTCTATCTATCTATCTCTCTTTCTCTCTCTCTCTCTCTCTCTCTCTCTCTCTCTCTCTTTCTATCCATCTCTTTCTCTCTATCTCTCTCTCTCTCTCTTTCTATATATATATATATATATATATATATATATATATATATATATATATATATATATATATATATGTGTGTGTGTGTGTGTGTGTGTGTGTGTGTGTGTGTGTGTGTGTGTGTGTGTGTGTGTGTGTGTGTCGGTACATTGATTGTTAGTATCACCGGTACTTTGATTGTTAGTATCACCGGTACATTGATTGTTAGTATCACCGGTACTTTGATTGTTAGTGTCCCCGGTACTTTGATTGTTAGTATCACCGGTACTTTGATTGTTAGTATCACCGGTACATTGATTGTTAGTATCACCGGTACTTTGATTGTTAGTATCACCGGTACTTTGACTGTTAGTATCACCGGTACTTTGACTGTTAGTATCACCGGTACTTTGATTGTTAGTATCACCGGTACTTTGACTGTTAGTATCACCGGTACTTTGACTGTTAGTATCACCGGTACTTTGATTGTTAGTATCACCGGTACTTTGATTGTTAGTACCACCGGTACTTTGACTGTTAGTATCACCGGTACTTTAACTGTTAGTATCACCGGTACTTTGATTGTTAGTACCACCGGTACGCCTGGTATTAGTATCACCGGTACTTTGATTGTTAATTGCCACCAGTGCTGACTGTTAGTATCACCGGTACTTTGACTGTTAGTATCACCGGTACTGATTGTTAGTATCACCGGTACTTTGACTGTTAGTATCACCGGTACTTTGACTGTTAGTATCACCGGTACTTTGACTGTTAGTATCACCGGTACATTGATTGTTAGTATCACCGGTACTGATTGTTAGTATCACCGGTACTTTGATTGTTAGTATCACCGGTACTTTGATTGTTAGTACCACCGGTACTTTGATTGTTAGTACCACCGGTACTTTGACTGTTAGTACCACCGGTACTTTGACTGTTAGTATCACCGGTACTTTGACTGTTAGTATCACCGGTACTTTGATTGTTAGTATCACCGGTACTTTGATTGTTAGTATCACCAGTACTGATTGTTAGTATCACCGGTACTTTGATTGTTAGTATCACCGGTACTTTGATTGTTAGTATCACCGGTACATTGATTATTGAAGTATCACCGGTACTTTGATTGTTAGTGCCACCGGTACTTTGACTATTTAATTATCACCGGTACTTTGACTGTTAGTATCACCGGTACTTTGATTAGTATCCGCGGTACTTTGACTGTTAGTATCACCGGTACTTTGACTGTTAGTATCACCGGTACTTTGACTGTTAGTATCACCGGTACTTTGACTGTTAGTATCACCGGTACTTTGACTGTTAGTATCACCGGTACTTTGACTGTTAGTATCACCGGTACTTTGACTGTTAGTATCACCGGTACTTTGACTGTTAGTATCACCGGTACTTTGATTGTTAGTATCACCGGTACTTTGATTGTTTATATCACCGGTACTTTGATTGTTAGTACCACCGGTACTTTGATTGTTAGTATCACCGGTACATTGATTGTTAGTATCCGCAGTGCTTTGATTGTTAGTATCACCGGTACTTTGATTGTTAGTATCACCGGTACATTGATTGTTAGTATCACCAGTACTGATTGTTAGTATCACCGGTACTTTGACTGTTAGTATCACCGGTACTTTGACTGTTAGTATCACCGGTACTTTGACTGTTAGTATCACCGGTACTTTGACTGTTAGTATCACCGGTACTTTGATTGTTAGTATCACCGGTACTTTGACTATTAGTATCACCGGTACTTTGACTGTTAGTATCACCGGTACTTTGATTGTTAGTACCACCGGTACTTTGACTGTTAGTATCACCGGTACTTTGACTGTTAGTATCACCGGTACTTTGATTGTTAGTACCACCGGTACTTTGACTGTTAGTATCACCGGTACTTTGACTGTTAGTATCACCGGTACTTTGACTATTAGTATCACCGGTACTTTGATTGTTAGTACCACCGGTACTTTGACTGTTAGTATCACCGGTACTTTGACTGTTAGTATCACCGGTACTTTGATTGTTAGTATCACCGGTACATTGATTGTTAGTATCACGGTACTTTGATTATTGGTAATACCGGTACATTGATGATATCACCAGTACTTTGATTGTTAGTGCTCCCGGTACTTTGATTGTTAGTATCACCGGTACTTTGATTGTTAGTATCACCGGTACATTGATTGTTAGTATCACCGGTACTTTGATTGTTAGTATCACCGGTACTTTGACTGTTAGTATCACCGGTACTTTGACTGTTAGTATCACCGGTACTGATTGTTAATTATCACGGTACTTTGTGTTAATTATCACCGGTACTTTGACCTATTAGTATCCCCGGTACTTTGATTGTTAGTATCACCGGTACTTTGATTGTTAGTACCACCATTGCTGACTGTTAGTATCACCGGTACTTTAACTGTTAGTATCACCGGTACTTTGATTGTTAGTACCACCGGTACTTTGACTGTTAGTATCACCGGTACTTTGATTGTTAGTATCACCGGTACTTTGACTGTTAAATATCACCGGTGCTTTGACTGGCAGTATCACCGGTACTTTGACTGTTAGTATCACCGGTACATTGATTGTTAGTATCACCGGTACTGATTGTTAGTATCACCGGTACTTTGATTGTTAGTATCACCGGTACTTTGATTGTTAGTACCACCGGTACTTTGATTGTTAGTACCACCGGTACTTTGACTGTTAGTACCACCGGTACTTTGACTGTTAGTATCACCGGTACTTTGACTGTTAGTATCACCGGTACTTTGATTGTTAGTATCACCGGTACATTGATTGTTAGTATCACCAGTACTGATTGTTAGTATCACCGGTACTTTGATTGTTAGTATCACCGGTACTTTGATTGTTAGTATCACCGGTACATTGATTGTTAGTATCACCGGTACTTTGATTGTTAGTACCACCGGTACTTTGACTGTTAGTATCACCGGTACTTTGACTGTTAGTATCACCGGTACTTTGACTGTTAGTATCACCGGTACTTTGACTGTTAGTATCACCGGTACTTTGACTGTTAGTATCACCGGTACTTTGACTGTTAGTATCACCGGTACTTTGACTGTTAGTATCACCGGTACTTTGATTGTTAGTATCACCGGTACTTTGATTGTTTATATCACCGGTACTTTGATTGTTAGTACCACCGGTACTTTGATTGTTAGTATCACCGGTACATTGATTGTTAGTATCACCGGTACTTTGATTGTTAGTATCACCGGTACTTTGATTGTTAGTATCACCGGTACATTGATTGTTAGTATCACCAGTACTGATTGTTAGTATCACCGGTACTTTGACTGTTAGTATCACCGGTACTTTGACTGTTAGTATCACCGGTACTTTGACTGTTAGTATCACCGGTACTT
>BOPN01001441.1:62500-67500 GCA_017312705.2 Penaeus japonicus
TCTCTCTCTCTCTCCTCTCCCTCTCTCTCTCTCTCTCTCTCTCTCTCTCTCTCTCTCTCTCCCTGCCTCCCTCTCCCTCTCCCTCCCTCCCTCTCCCTCTCCCTCTCCCTCTCCCTCTCCCTCTCCTTCTCCTTCTCCTTCTCCTTCTCCTTCTCCCTCTCCCTCACCCTAACCCTCCTCTCCCCCTCCCCCTCACCCTCCCCTCTCCCTCCCACTCCCCCACCCTCCTCCCCTACTACTCCCCCACACCTCCACCTCCCCCACCCCCTCCCCCACACCTACCCACCGTCCCACCCACCCCCGAGTTACCTTATGCGTCTGAATGGCCTCGAAATAGCGCTCGGGCGAAAACCTGGCCATCATGACCGCTTTTCCGCCCATGAGGATGGTGTTGACGAGGATGATGTAGCCGTAGGTGTGGAAGACGGGAATGACCAAAAGCGTGGATTCCAAAACGTTGGGCGTTCCAGGCGGGGACAAACTCTTGAGGTATCTGTATGTGGGTGTGGGTGACTTCTTTTTTTTTTTTTTTTACTTTGACTTTGAGTTTATTGAGATAAGTGATTACGTACATCTCAAAAAAAAAGGTGTGCGGTAGAGAGGGTTGAAGGTCAGGTCATCAGGAGGTAAAAAGGTTTCGTTGTGGAGTTGTATGTATGTCTTGGGAGTGTATGTTGGGGGTGGGTTTGTGGTGTGTGTAGGTATGTTGTGTGGAGTTGTTGTGGTGTCTTGGTATTATACGTAATATTGTGAAAGACTTGGTTATCATGATTATCATTATCTATACTATAATTTTTATGATCCGTTGATCTTTTATTGATAGATAGTAGTATTACTATCACAACCACTATTATATTTATCATTATTAATATCATCATGATTTTTACAATCATTATTATTATTATTATTATTATAAGCATTATCATTACTATTATTACTATTATTATTATTATCATCATTATTATTATCATCATTAATATTATCATTATCATTAACATTAACATTAACATTAACATTAACATTAACATTAACATTAACATTAACATTAACATTAACATTAACATTAACATTAACATTAACATTAACATTAACATTAACATTAACATTAACATTAACATTAACATTAACATTAACATTAACATTAACATTAACATTAACATTAACATTAACATTAACATTAACATTAACATTAACATAACATTAACATTAACATTAACATTAACATTAACATTAACATTAACATTAACATTAACATTAACATTAACATTAACATTAACATTATTATTATTATTATTATCATTATCCTTATCATTATTATTATTGCCAGTATCATTATCATTGTCACTATCATTGTCCTTGTCATTGTTACCATTACTATTATCATGATTATCAATATAGATACACGCACAAAAAGGCATGCAACTGTCTATGAAAATAAGAGTTGGATTATTGCAAAATCATAAATTAAGACAAATCAGTATATATGAGCTCGTGGTCTATTGATATCAATCATTCTTTAAAGAATCAAAATGGAAACCAAGAGATACTGATAATAAGGAAATAACACGTAAAAAGCGACGACTTCTTGTTGGCCATAGTGAGGCAAATATATATACCAATTTCATTTTGTTATATTCAAGACCTGTTAAGAAAAAACAACCAAAAGTAAGAACAGACCATGTACTTTAACTTCGTATGACATTAAGATATAATTATGTTAATATAAAGATTATCAGAGGTTATTTCCCAGGTGCAAGTAAACTTTAATACATATGATGTCGTGTTCCCTATTCAGAAACTTCTGCTTTAATGTCTGGATCTGCCTTGAATGAAACGTCAGTGTAATGTGCCCTTCATTTCAGTGTAAGACCTTTAAATGGACCGTTTGATAACACCTGTCCGGTTACGTTGGCTTTACTGTACGCGTGCTCACTTGTCCGTGTGGATATTGAATGTTGGTGAACTTTGGCGTAAGTGATTAAGATTGTTATCCAGACAGTTGTTACTAGACGACGAAAAGGTAAAGGTGG
This sequence comes from Penaeus japonicus, assembly GCA_017312705.2. Classification (NCBI taxonomy): domain Eukaryota; kingdom Metazoa; phylum Arthropoda; class Malacostraca; order Decapoda; family Penaeidae; genus Penaeus; species Penaeus japonicus. Next base: position 64,531 of record BOPN01001441.1, read on the forward strand.
TTACGATCCCACCGCAATTCCTATTAGTATAATTATCAATAGGTGGATACATAGACACGTTTTGAGATCCGTGTGATAGTTTGAATCATCCAAAGATTCAAGGACAACTTGCGAGCTATGCGGATTTGTGTAGAGAAATTACGAGTGTTTTTTTTTATAGGAGAAACCTTACTTGTTCTGAAGGAGCGACGTCAGGAGGTTGCGGTGGGACAGCATGACGCCCTTGGGAGGCCCCGTCGTGCCCGAGGAAAACATCATCAAGGCCACGGTCGTCCTCGAGTCGATCATCTCCTGTAGTGACATGGGGGTGATGCTTCTCTCGCTACTGTGTTCTATGAGCATCGTTCAGCTGATCGCCCTCTATCCACTGATTCAGTTTGCACTCCAATTTACTTTATTGTTCCTTTTTCTGTCTTTCAATCCCAGTCGGGCAATGCATCTCTCATGCTGCCTACCTGTGCATGGCCGTCAGGAGAGGGACCGGAGCGCATGAGGTTGGCGAGCGAGGGCAGCCGAGGAGCGCTCCCCAGTACCCACAGCTGCCGCAGGGTGCCCGGGGGCAGCTGGCCGAACGCTTCCTGCATCACCGGCGCCAGCGACTCGTGCGCCACCGCCCACCGCGCGCCGCTCGCCCGCGCCAGGAGGGCGAGCTCATCTGCAACATGGACGAGGATATTACAATCTCTATCTCGCTCTTCTTCCATCTCGCTCTATATATATTTCTCCCTCTTTCTCTCTGTTCCTCCCACACTCTCTTCCCTCTCCCCTCTCTCTCTCTTCCTCCCTCTTTCTCTCTCTTCCTTCCCTCGCCCTCTCTCTCTTCCTTCCCTCGCCCTCTCTCTCTCTTCCTTCCCTCGCCCAATCTCTCTTCCTTTCCTCCCCACTGTCTCCCACCCCCCCTGTCTCCCCCCCCCCCCCCCCTCCCCGACGACGCTGCCCCTCACCTGGCTTGAGAGTCGGGCTGACGGGGACGCAGATCGCCCCCGCCAACACCGTCGCCAAGAGGACGAGGGGGAAGTCGATGTGGTTGGACGACATCAACAGAAGGGCGTCCCCCTGGCTCACGCCCGCGGCTGCCAGTCCCGCCTTGATCCTCGGGACGGCTCGGTAGATGTCTCCATACGTGTGGTACTTCCCTGTCCTGGCGTCGACCTGTAGGAGGCGCAGAAGGGGACTGAAGCTACGGAGAGATCGTTATCGTTCGAGTGCAAGCATTAAACAGGGTGTTTGTCGCTTATTTTGGTTGGGGTTTCTGCCTCGGTCTCTGTTTCTGTCCGTTTTCTTCTCCTATTTATTAAACATTATATATATATATATATATATATATATATATATATATATATATTTATATATATATATATATATATATATATTTATATATATATTTATATATATGTGTGTGTGTGTGTGTGTGTGTGTGTGTGTGTGTGTGTGTGTGTGTGTGTGTGTGTACATATATATATACATATATATATATATATATATATATATATATATATATATATATATATATATATATATAAAACAACAGTGCACTATTTATAAAAAACGCTCTACTCTCCCTTCACCTCCAAGACACACACCAAAAAAAATTAAAGGAAAAGAGAATCAACGGTCTCACCAGCGCCAGTTTTTCCCCGTGTTGCAGCATGATGTTGAGCAGGAAGCTTGCGTAGTTGGTGTCCGGCACCGGGGGGAGGGGGACGGGCCCATCCCATCGTAGGATCTTGGGCTCCCCCTTCTGGACTCCTTCCGCGTCAGGCATCTTGCTCCTCTGGGAAAAAAAAGCGAAAAATAGTTGCTAAAGTTGACAGACATTAATATAATCGTATTGTTATTGATGTATAACCATCATCACTACAATCACCATAAATCTCATCAACATTATCACAACCATTCTATCAATCATTCTAGCATTAAACATTCCAATATTTTTGAATAATCACATACGCTCTAAATCTAATACCCGTAAAACCAAATAAACAAAACCTCTTTTATTTCCACACTTTTCTCTTTCCGTTTCTTACTCTCCGTTACATAGTCCGATTCCTTTTTGCCTTGTAACAGTTACCTATCGAATCTTACGTAAAGCTCTTTCGATATCATTACATTAGATCGGTCAAATCTTATCGCTCGATCCGGCACCATCGAGTATATTTGTGTCTAACAGGATGGTATGTGAGCTTATCTTATTCGTTTATCACAGTCGTTGGGTCTCGATCTGGCTGTCTATCTGTCTGTCTATTTACGTCTCTCTCTCTCTCTCTCTCTCTCTCTCTCTCTCTCTCTCTCTCTCTCTCTCTCTCTCTCTCTCTCTCTCTCTCTCTTTCGTGGCCTCGTCCACTCACTTTCAATCTCACCATCGCCCTCGCCCTCACTCTCACTCTCACTCTCACTCTCACTCTCACTCTCACTCTCACTCTCATTCTCATTCTCATTCTCATTCTCACTCTCACTCTCACTCTCACTCTCACTCTCACCCTCACCCTCACCCTCACCCTCACCCTCACTCCCACCCCCACCCCCACTCCCACTCCCACTCCCACTCCCTCCCGTAACAACTAAAGCTGTGTTCAAAAGTTTAATGTAATTAATGATTTTGATCTTCCCTTCAGACCCCCCCCCCTCCCCCCATCGCGGTGGTTGATAGGGTGTGTGTGTGTATTCACCAGGCGATCATTCGGCCTTGTTTCCAAAACAGCCTGTAACGTCCTGTAATTTCAGCGCCGAAAACTTCATTAGGGAAATCTCTCGACTTGACATCCCCCTAACTCAACCATGATGTTGATAGTACCGTTACCCAAATGACAGATATTTCGTATAGTTGCGACAAGCGTATGTTGGAAGTCATAGATTGGAAAGCGGGGTATAAAGAACACAATTATATAAACGATAGAATGAAGCCGACTGGTGGAGCTTCGAAGTTATTTTCCGAGGACATAGGTAAGCCACAAGGTGTGTCAATCTCTG
>BOPN01001441.1:97500-110000 GCA_017312705.2 Penaeus japonicus
TGTTTGACGACAAATCATCAAACAGGTTGGCAATCTCTGGATAACCAGTAAATACGTACAAGGTTAGTTGCCTTCCATGACGCCTCTGGACTGGAATTTTCAGAGCGATTCTGGCTAATAGTAGCATTTTTTTTTTAACTACTGTCCAGGTATGGTAGTCAACTAGAAAGAACCATACCAATGATATTAACCATAATAGCTTGGGAAGGCTTGAAATGTACTCTAAACATATAAACAAACTTAAAAAAAGAAAATACTGAAAAAGTAATCAAATATTTAGAATACTGCTATGTTATTAAATACCCTGAAAGTGTTACCAATAGATTCCTCTCACCCTCTACAACTCATGAATAGTGTCTGTAATCTGTGATTCCCTCGGTTCTCCATAATCTGGGCTCTGATAGTAGGGGAGGGTATTGACTTGCTCAGGGTATTCAACCTTTATCTTACAATGATGAGCAACTGACTTATGTGGTTTTATTTTACCTGATATACATTTGTTTGGAAGAGAACCATCTGTCAGGAAAAATTGTTTCGGGAATTTTAAGTCGTCCATAGACGACAGTCATGAGAACTACTCTAGATCGACTGGCCACTCATAGTTCTTTCGTGCTCCTTAATTGTTCCTAAATCAGTAGGCTTGGCTTTTAGAGCAAGTTTTGAGCCGGTTTTTATCATGAAGATGGGTCTGCATGAAGGGTTCTTTACTAATCGATAAGTTCCAAGGGGACCTATAAGCTCTATCCTCTGTTTTTTCTATCTCTTTCTCTCTCTCTTCTATTTTTCCTCTATTGTATCGCATAGTGCAATTCGAAAAAAATGCAAAAAACACTTTCACTGACACTGAAACATAAGTGCTAAAACTATGTTCTACCTTTTCCGTAACTGTATTACGGAATAGAATTGCTTACCCAGGCTCCAGGATGGGTTTTATTTCTGAGCAAGGCAGCTTCAGCAACATACCTTGATTTTTCCTGTTCCCTTTTAGTCACTCATTCTAGAACTAGAGCCATTTTTGTGTTTGTTTTGTTTTTGTGTGTACTGTTTTTGGAGACATACCAGTCATGTTGCAGGCTCTATCAATTCTGCAGTTGACTAGAATTGTAGTTCAGGGTCCATATCAACTCATTTTTTTCATTATACTCACTGTGATAAAAGTATTTTTGGAGACATACCAGTCATGTTGCAGGCTCTATCAATTCTGCAGTTGACTAGAATTGTAGTTCAGGGTCCATATCAACTCATTTTTTTCATTATACTCACTGTGATAAAAGTATTGCTGTGTCAAGGGAGGGCAAAAAGCAACTTTATTTTTTCATATTTGTGTGCTGTCACGAACGAACACGAAACTTATAACCATCCAAAATGAAGATGACATGAAGAGGTAGGGAAGAGGAAGGAATTTTGTGTTTTTGACAGTGAGTGCCACAATAAAAGGCATCCCTACTGGCACAGGGGCACATTGTAGGCATTGGGCCTGGTGTGAGTCACCTTCCTCCTCTCGTTCTGCCTGCACATCTTTCATCTGCAGTACTTTAGAGCAATAGGTCGGGAACTTGCTATGTGCCATCGCCTTATAGAGATAGTGCTTGCTAGAGACCGTAGATGGGTGCCATTCAAGGCTCTCTCTCCTGCTGGTGCTAGAAGAAAGTGGTGCCATCTAGGTTTTGGATGCGAGTTGAAACCCATTTTGCTTAATATTACGGCAGTTATAATAATTATGACTGCAATTGTCAACATCACTCACTCATTACTCATAGCACAATAAAGTAACATAGTGATCCAAAATCCCCAAACGTTATGACGCCCATTGTCAGGCCAGAGCTCCTGCGTCATGTATGACAAAAAAACACGTCAGTCGTCGTTAACGGGTTAACCCATTGCGGATGGGGCACCTAACGATCTAACTGCACTGGCTAAAAATCAGAGGTATGGGGAAAGTGTTTTCTCCGCCCTCCAGGTAGCACAGACTAGCTTAAATTATATTTTTCCTTAAATCCATCACAAAATGCATGTTTAGGCTTACTGATACAGTAGCTCAGAGGCTTGCGATATTACAGCCATAATACTTCATGACGATGAGAGCGCTTCAACTATGAGCAGATCCTGATTTCACTCATTCAATGAGTTAGTGTACTCTATTGGCCAGTGGGACATTGTATCTTAGTATTTAGAATATAAAAAAATAATAATATAAAATAGATGAAGAAAGAATACATAAAAAATTAAAAGTTGTATATTTTAACCTGTTAATGCCAGGTGACAAGATGTCATGTCGAGTGGTGGCAGGACCAGCTGGGTGGTTGGGCACGTAGTGCTTGGCCATGCCCAGAACAGAGGAATAGTCTTGGACATTAGGCTTGCACGATTGAAATATCACACCGTTTCGACCATTTAGAGCCAAAACAGCCCTGTTGGTAACAGGTTAAATGATAAGGCAGGTACCCCCCACCCCAAAAAATAATAATTACAATGATAATAATAAAAAAAAAATAAAAAAATAAAGTTTGTTCCTAGTAGGATTAAAAACTTGATTAGAGTACAATCTGTCCAATAAGGGTGTAAGGATGATAGATGAAACATCACTAGATGATAATGTAAAAAATTGAGGAATGCTACTAAGTATTATTCCCCAACCAAGAGGTCTCTGGGAGTGTGTGAATGAGCTTATTATATCAATTCCTAATATCTTGTACTGTCAGTTGCTCACATTTTCAGACAAACGTCACCTAGTCAGTCATATACGTGGGTTTCTAACCTACACAATAACCACATGTAATCAAGAACATATTGAGCGTTAAACTTTATGAGACGCCACACCTTCAGGTGTTCAGGCTGAGCTTAACCCATCCCCAACGGGGGAATTCTAGCCTTGAATGTCCAAATGCCGGGGCATTCGAATTATTAGGCCTAAATCAATTGAATGGCTGGCACAATACTGTGCCGCCCGGTAACTGGGCTTTTGAATGCGCGGTACACATGCTGTGTGTGTGGGTTAAGCATTTCATGATTTGTATTTTTCTATTATTTTCTAGACTTATGATTGGAATTCTTCTTCTCAGCTTGTAAGGGTTCGTAGTTGGACATAAGCCTTCCCCAATTCTTTCCATCTTTGCCGATCCAGCGCTATTCTGTGCCAGTTCTTCTCGGCTTTGTCTAAGTCATCCGTATGGATGGAATTAGTCTACATATAGTAGATTACTAATGTGATTCTAATTGGCAGTTGGTATATTTGATGATAACAAGGAAAATTTAGCTCGTAATTTCAACAAAAGGAAAAATGAAGTAGAAAAGTGGTCCGACCCTGGGAAAGTGCCTGTTGGGGAAGGGTTAAGTCAGCCCCCAAATGATTCAAAGCGTTAGGTCTGCATCAGCATGAAACTATGGGAAGAGGGAGTTAATATGGCAGTGGCCATGATGGAGGAGCAGCAGATACAAAACAAGCCTGTGGTTGTTGCTCTGGTAATATTGTCAGTATGCGTAGTTTTGGTAAATCTAATGGAAGAGTTAGCATCAGCTCTTGAAAAGGAATCATTTCCTTAGTATTACCTGTTTAACATTAGTTCACTTAATCCAGTGACACCAGATAGCATCCAGAGATACCTCTTTTTAGGGTAGGCCCAAATTCTGGATGACATTTATACTTACCATGACAGGAGAGACTTCTCTCTCTTCTCAAGCAAGTTTGGACTGTTTTTTTCGTTATTGAGCAAAACCTTTCCAGATTCAGCCTATACCCTTGTTTTCCAATGTGTATTTTGAGTAACAATTATCAGCTTGTCTGGATTCAAAGACAAGGTGAAAAATATCCCTGCACTCCTAATTGTGTTGGCAACCTTGATATTAACTCCAGCGGCAGTGCTTTATAAGTCACTGTGAACATACTTGGTGGAAATAGAGTGAAGTTATCTTTTTCCCCTGTAGTATTGACCCATTAACACCGGGTGACAAGATATCACGTCAAGGGGTGGCAGAACCAGCCGCCAGGGGCTAGATATTTTGTTATGACTTTTCATCTGGCTGGCGCACCTGGCAATCTAGCGCAAAATGCTTGGCTGTGGCCAGAGCAGATGAACATCCCGAGGTGTTAGGCTTACACATTTGAAATACCCCAGCGTTTAGATCATTTGGAGGCAAAACGGCCCTGACATAAAGGTATTGGACAATAGCCAAAACCTAGAAAGGAATATCTCATTGTGAATTATAATAACCTTCCCTCTTTTTTTTTTTTTTTTTTTTTTTGTCTATGCAGACATACTATGATAAAATCACACATGAGCAAGTACACTAATAAACAAAAACAAAAGGTTTATGACTTGACACAGTCTACAGTATTGAAAACTATCCATTATATATTGCAGAAATGTGGGTACCATGGAAAAATATTCCAAGGCAATTAAACCCCAGGAAATAAGAATAAATGTTTTTAACCGCTTCGCTACAACCAGTAAAAAACGCACCCCCACCCCGAATCCGGGATGTCGGTTTGCGCCAAATTGTAAACGTCGCTATTGAATATAATATTTTTTAAGCCAAAACTCAACATAATCATTATGTACTATATATCAAATATACGGATAATCAACCTCTTCCCCCTGTGCATGTGACAAGTTATTTACATGGGTTGGGAGGAAGGTGAGAAGAGTGACCTTGGTGAGAGAAGTCAGTGACTCAAAGGACAAAAGAAAACGGTTGAAATAGTATGGTAAACTAATCATAACAAGTTCTATTTTTACATAATGTTCCATAAAGAAATAATAAAATTATTGCTAGTAGGGTATATCTTTACCTCTCCCGGGACAAGAGAATCACATTCCTATGTAATAATAATGAAAGTCAAGTAAGCCATCGTTTCATATACGACCTATATACTGAAAGCTCGCATACAGTATCCGGAAGAAAAAACACTTATGCTAACACAATTTGGCCATGACGCAGTATGCGCGTCTTCAGATATGTCACGAGGGCTGCGATGACGCAGTATAGACGTCCTTGTGTTGAAGGGGTTAATGGATGTAAATACAATTTAAATAAAATTACACAAGATAGGACATTAGCTCTGTAATACTTTTACCTATGTATGTATGTGTTTGGTTGTATGTGTGTGCATGTATTCAAATATATATATCATGTACAGAAAATTATTTCAATGAAATTGTTAGCATTTTCAAGCTGTTTGATGTTAATTCAGGTCTAAAAGGTTTTCTGTAAATTTTGAGAATAGATAAAAACAAAAGTTTTGGAATTAAAAAAAAAAAATGAAGTGGTTACAGTATTGACCTTTACAGTAAGGAAATACTCTTTAACTTCAAATAGAAACAGACTTTGATAGCACAATGTATTTTCAGAATACAGTTACGGCAGTGGTGCTGGTGCTGGTAGCTATGGTAGTTATGGTGGTGCTCCTAATGCCACCACACCTCCGGCCCCAGCCTTCCCCCCACAACAACCACACTACGGGGCATACTCTACCCCTCCTCCACAGGGCTTCTCGCAGGGACAAGCTCCTTATGCGGCACCCCCTTCATACAGTGCCCCACCTCCACAAGGTGAGGAAGAAGGGTTTTGGTCTATTTCTCTTTTATTTTTTCTCTCTCTCTCTCGTTCTCTCCCTCTTTCTCTCTCATTTTTACTTTTGTCTTTGCTTTTGTTTTGTCATTATCACTATAATCAAGCCAGGTTTCAGGTGGTTTCATGTCTGAAGAGATTAGTGATGAACCTCATTGTCAAACCTCTAGCAATGGCTGTTGACAGAGTAACTCTTTAGTATGCATTTGATCTGGTCAGTTTATTGATGTGTCTCTACATTATTAATAAGTAAACTAAAGAGAAAGAATTCAATTGGCAAAGCTGAAACCATTCCCAAGGTAACATGTGTGGATATAACAAGAGAAATATTTTTGTGATTGTGGGATGAGAGAGAACTGTATTTTGGAGTTGTGTGTGAAAATAGAGTAAATGAGATATGCAAGATCACTGAAATAAAAGGGATGACTGTTGGAATGCACATGAAAAATCTCAATATCAACACTGCATTGCATCATTAAAATGCATTGTAGTAAATTGTAGTATTAGATATCATTAGTACTGTGTGATGAGTTGATTCTTTGTAATGCTTAAAAAAAAAAAAAAAAAAAAAAAAATGTAAGCACAGGGATTTACTTGCTAGTAGTTTAAGAAATGATAGCGAGTTCTTGTTGAGTTAACTCTTATTAATAAAATAATGAAGTGAAATATGATGCGAGATGCCATGAAAGCCATAAGTCTCGGAAACTCTCCACTGTCCTCTCCCATGAATCCATGTTTGCATCACTTTCTTCAGCATTGTGTCTTAATGATACTCCCTGTGTTGTATTGTGTTGCTAAGAAAGGGTGTATTGAGAAGGAAAAAAAACATCTCTGACATTATCAGAAGTTTTGTTAATGCTGATGCAAATAAGTGATAGCTATTTGTTTCTTAATAGTATGCAGATAACAGAAATGATTTAGATTGTTTTATCCAACAACAGTTGGAAATGTAGAGTAGAAAGCTATTTGTTTATTACTTGCTGTTTCTTTCATGATTTCACATTATATGAAAGTTTTTATAGTATTGTCTGTATTTTCTTCAACTTCTTTCTTTTTCCTTTCATTTAAAGCAGTTTCCATATTTGTGAGTAAAATGAGATGTTAAAATACTTGCTCTTAAAGGTGAATAATTGGAAGAGAATCTAGGTAGAGAACTAATTGATTTATAAATATTTATTGATGACCTTATGAAATCTAGAAAACAGTTGAAAATGCTGAGTGTTACAAGGAGCTGGGAAATTATGACTTGCCATAGTTCAAATTGTAAAAGTATTTATGTTTTTTAACACCTTCTCCTCTCCCCTTGTGTTATCTGTTAGTCAGAAGTGGGGAAGGGTGTAGATTGAAGTTATGATTAAGATATTGATTACTGGTGATTGTTACTGATTAAAAGAAAATGAGCATCACAAATAAAATTGATGAATGGTAATGAGTAATGCATAGATAATGAGAAGAGTGACTGAGGTTAAGCTACTACTACCAGGTGGGTACGGACATCCGCCGCCAACTCAGGCTCCAGTTCAGTCAGCACCAGGTGGTGGCGGGTACAGCAGTTATGAACAGAACAGTAACTACGGCTCTGGAAACTATGGACAGACACCTGCAAGCACTGCATATGGTGGTAGTCAGCCCAGTGCTAACTTCTCGCCTCCTCCTGCCCAAGGAAATTTTGGAGGACCACCGCCAACACAAGGAGGCTATGGCGGAGGCCCCCCATCTGGGGGAAGTTATGGTGGTCCACCATCCTCTAATGGAAATTATGGTGGGCAAGGTGGTGGATACAACAGTAAGTCTAATCTCTCTTGCTTTTGTGTGTTTATTTTCCAGGAATATGGCACTGACAAGACTGATATGACTTGACTTACTTTTGGACCAACAGTAGTAATTGTGTTTAGATAATAACAGTGAGTTGACAAGAGTCACGATAGGTAAATGGGACACATGAAACATATGATTGTTGTCGCGATAGATTTGACTTGAATTTTGACAAAGCTAGAGGTAACCATACACAGGGATATATTTATGTTTATATGAGTGAGAAGGCATCATATCATTACATATCTTGTGTCTGTATTGTTCATTACTTGAGGATGAGATTCATATTGATAACCTCAATAATTGTGTGACCAAAGTGTCCATCCATGCAGCTGTAGTCTTTTCCTGAACCTGGGATTGGTTAGTGGTGTTGGGGGAGAGGTTGGCGTGCAGATTTCTCAGTGACCGAGATATGGTTGTGTCCCAAGGTTGTGGGCAAGTATACTGTGTGTACTAATGCAGACTGCTGAACTTTTCAAGGTGGTCTAGGCATGGCTCCTCCCCCCCTGTCAGCCCCTCCAGGCTGTGGTGGCATGTACGGGTCGCCGCTGAAGCAGTCCCCGGCTCCCATTCCTAGGTAAGTTTAACCAGCGCTAGACCACTTAGAGGGTGTTGATAGTGTGATAGTCTTGCTCACAGAGTTGAGAGATCTGAGGGTTTCAACATGTTGGTTGCAATGTGAAATCTTCCAAGGAAGAAACCTGGAGTGCCAATTTTATTGTACTTTGGCTTACATGGTGTGTATTTCAACACAGAGTAATTTCTATGGATTGGTCAGTAAGGGAAATTTCGAAAGTTACTGCTTTTAGTGTGGTATACAAGTTTCAGTTTTTCATATTACTAGTCTTTTGTTTTTTATTTATTTATTTTTTATAAGAGTATTATAATCAAATACTTAATTGTATTCTTAGTTTTTCTGACAGGTTAATCGTATCCCTATGTAAGACATGGATCAGACGGGAAATCAAGAGTTGGTATCTGTATATTGTGTTGTTTACATACATCATTGGTGCAAATGATATGAGTGAAATGAGTGTGTTGAAAATACCTTCTCTATATGCAAAATCCACCAGAAATTGTGTGAATGACGTTGGAATGTAGGGCACAGTTTTTCATACTTATTGCATAAACAATAACTGTTTTAGTTTATTTTGTTCTGTGTGGTACATCCATTGAGAATAAAAATATGTAGATGATTTAACATGAGGGGGGGGATTTTTGTTTTAACAGTCAGGCCAGGGAAGATTAATTTTGAAATTTTGCTTTAGCATTGTATTATGTAAAGTATATGTAAGTTCTGAAGTTTTAGTGTGACATCTGATAAATAATAACCTGTGTGGTGGTGGTGATGGTGGTGAGAGTAAGAATGAGGCAGCTGATTGGCCAGAGGCAGAGTTTGCAGGAAGAAACCCAAGTAATCCTGTTGAGGACATCACCAACCTTCCCTTGATGTCTGTTCGCCTGTAAATCCAGCAGACTTATACCCGACTTTCAGCTCAAGAGTTTACTCTGCCAGGTGACAAGCAGGTCTTGATGCCATGTGGTTATCACACATGTGTGTCCATGCCTTCTAATATGCCTTACAGTTAACATGACTCAAAAGTTGAATGAATGTATTAACCATGTATGCACTTGAATGCTTGTTACTCTGGAATCTATGCTACTTTTATTGACTGGACAATGACTGCCTGACTGTCTGACTGCCCTACTACAATTCAGCCACATCGTGCCAACAGAGCTGCTGATGTCAAAAGTTCTCCTTACAGGCGAGATCAAGGGAGAGGTTATTACAAAGGTAACAGCACCACCAGGTGCTTGTGGTTTTTCTTCGGTTTTGCAAATGTAGACCACCTTCTTATCAAAGACCTCACTGAAGGTATTAAGTATTTTTACCCCCTTTCCTTTTTTCCCAAGTTTCCTAAAGTGAGAGCTTTACAAGAAGGAAGTACTCTTGTCTCATACTGGACCTTTGATTTAACCTCATTTGCATGGCAATTCCTTCTCATTAATAATGAGTTCAGCTGAGACTTGTGTATGGTCTGTGCATAACTGTTTAGCCTCAACTGTAAGGTGTTGATTTTCTAGACATTATCTGGTATAAATATAAATAGAATTGGATTTCTTACTATCACTTACCAGTTGAGGACAAACACTTATATACATATATTTAGGCTATTAAAGTGTATGCTTAGATTATCATAAAAGGCGAAATTCCTTTAGCTAGAACAATAAATGTATGGAATGAATTAGTGATATTGAGTAATTGAGGTATAGAAGTCTAAAGTGAAAAATTAATTGTGTCGTAAAAAAACACAATTGTATTGGAACATCTTGTATGTGAGATGAATGTTATCAGTCTAATCTTGTTGCTGAAAACTGCGTGTTTGGGGATGTATACAATTAATAAATGAGAAGTACATCAATTGAATGATGCCACGATAATAAAAAGGAGGAGGCACTTGTATTATCATACAAGCAGAATGTGTAGAAATCAGACATGAAGTTTCTCAATAAAACTATCTTATTTTAGTGCTGTAGTGTGAGAATTCCAGTGATGGTTTCAGTGTTTTTGTTTTGAACTCTTGAAATCAACATTTAGGAGAGTGTTGCTAGCAAGCAATTCAAGTGCCATGTGTTGCTGATATTTGGAAATATTCCTGAAGTGTGGGTAGTCAGTGCTCCCAAAAAATATTTGACATGAAATTTCTATCCCAAGTTTGGCCATGTTGCAAACTTGACACACTGGGTATCCAGAGAGCCAGCGGTTGACTAAGTTGTCAGGTTGCTGGTCAACTGAAGTGGATGTCACTTATGTACATGTTTCATCTCTATGAATTGAATGTGTTCAAGTCTACTTCTTGTGGTTGATATCAGAATTCTAAAGGAAAATTGAGACAATATTGGCACTAACTCATATTGAGAAGTGAGGTACAAAGCCATATCTACTGTGTCAAGGAGAAATTAGTCGGACAGATTTACCAGGTGCAAAAATTACTTGAAGATTCTGTCACGTGCGTTTAGTTAATAATCATCGTTTGCACTTTAGAGGATAATAGTTGCATATACTTATATTTGGACCTTAAGATTAAATCGAGTGATGATAGCATAGTGGTCTGTAGAGATGACTAATTATTATTGAAATTATGAGTAAACAGATGACCACTCTGAGTATTATCCTCCATCAACATTGCATTTTACTCAGTTTTAATGTACGTTCTTACGTTGGTGTCCAGAAAGTGGTGGTGGAAGCTACGGGAGCAGTCGATATGATGGTGGCGGCCGAAGTGACCGGCCCAGAGACTCCGACCTGGTAACACAGGAAGATACCATTTTTGTGTCTGGCATGCCAGATAATGCCACAGAAGATGACATTAAGGATCACTTTGGAGCAATTGGCATTATCAAGGTAAATTGCACATAAGCACTCTTTGTTTTCATTGACTTAATTAGAAAATATTGTTTTTTAGAATATATACAAAACATGATGACCATTCTCCTCTCAATAAATTTTCTCAACTCAGATGGATAGAAAGACGCAGCGTCCCAAAATCTGGATGTATAAAGATAAGGCAACAGGAAGAATGAAGGGAGAATGTACAGTGACCTTTGATGACCCATACACTGCCAAGTCAGCTATTCAGTGGTTTGATGGCAAAGCATTTATGGGCAGTAATATCAAGGTAAGCATTGCCAGTATTCATCTCAATGAAATCATCCTTCCAACTGAATCAAGAAATCTGTTGCTAACACAATTTGTCTTGATTCAGGTACAAATGGCAGAGCGGCCAAAGAGCAGTTACGAACGGGGACGTGGAGGAGGAGGAGGAGGAGGAGGCGGCGGCGGTGGCGGCGGCGGCGGCGGTGGTGGTGGTGGAGGTGGCTACGGAGGCTACGGGGGCAGCGAAGATAGAGGCAGTCGCAACGATAGGGGTGGCCGTGGAGATGATAGTAGAAGTCGCGGGGACGACAGAAGTGGCCGGGGAGATGATAGAGGTGGACGTGGACGCGGAGGTGACCGGGGCTATGACAGACGTGGAGGCCCTGGAGGCCGAGATGGCCCTGGCGGTGGCGGTGGACGAGGTAAGTTTAACTATACTAACTTTAAGTTCTTTCCATTTTAAATGCCTCCATTAGGAAGTCAAGTCACTTTTGGGGAGGTCTGGGTTTATTATCTTGAGAAGTAAAGGAGGAAACCTTAGTACACTCTGTACAGCTTAAGGATCTATAGTGTATGATCATATAAGAGAAGTGTAGAGGCATTTGAAATAGAGGATGAACACTACACATGAGAATGAAATATTTCCGAAACTTCTGCAATTTTTTGTCATTGCTAAGGTCAATTTAATTTCTCCATATTTTGATAATTGATTACTATTTTCATTTCTTGATGGAAGCATAGGTCAGTGAATTAGGAGTCAAACATGGCACACGCTATCAAGCTTCGTGTTAAAAACATTTTGAAGTCAACATGGAAGTGTAGTTATAGTGTAACGAATGTGGGAGGCTGGGCAGCTGGATCCTCATGGACCAGGGGTGACCGAAGTTGTGGTAGTTGAGAGGCCTTTTGTTGATAAAGTAATGACTTCTCTTTCCATAGGCCGAGCTGGAGACTGGAGGTGTGATAGCTGCGGTAACAATAACTTTGCTTGGCGCAATGCTTGTAATCGCTGCAGTGAGCCCAAACCAGCTGGTGCAGGTGACGATGGTTAGTATCGGTATATTCCTAACATAAATTTATCTAAAGTAGTTTAACAACTGTTGAAATTGTTTCACAGCATCTTCATTTTTGTATCTGTGTTGATTTGTAAACTTTCACCTAATATAGATGGTGGCGGAGGAGGAGGAGGAGGATACCGCGGTGGATTCCGTGGTCGCGGCGGTGGCGACCGTGGAGGATACAGAGGCCGTGGCGGTGATCGCGGCGGCCGGGGTGGATACAGAGACTCAGGACCAATGAAAGGGTCAGTCGTCATTATCACTAATTTGTCTTTGGCTATAAAAATGACAGCAAATCTTGTACAAAATTATTGAATCCGTACCAAGAACCTGACTTGGAAAATTTGTACAAATTCTCTACATCTTTTCTTTATGTTACAGAGACCGTGGTCCAGGAAGGT
>BOPN01001441.1:120000-121974 GCA_017312705.2 Penaeus japonicus
ATATATATATATACACACCACAGGGGCATCTTAATCATAAAATAACTTTGATATTTCAAGTGCAAGCAACTTCATCAAATTAATATCTTTGCAAAGAAAAATCAACATGAGATCCTAAGACTTACAGGTACAGAATAAAATTTAGCTGCAGAAGCTAACGCAGCCGCACCGACAAACGTTTTGATGCCACCATTACTTAGCACAGTGCGAGTGCCAATGATGACCTTATTGACGCGAGACATCATAGGAAAGATGGCACAATCCTGTATAAGCGTTGTCTGGATCCCAGCTGTACACAAGCTCTTTGCCATCTTGTGACCCTGGAATGCACATAAATAAAGTAATTGAAGAAGAGAGCTAATTAAAAAAAAGGTGAAATGTAGCTAGAGACAAGATGAATCAAATACAGTACACTACCAATACATTTTAATCAGTCATGTTTAAGTTGAGAAGACATTAAATTTTGTTATCATTATCCTTTTCTTTTTTTCTTTTTTTTTTACAATTTTCAAACAATAGAAAAAAACTATAAAAATCATACTCACATCATATTTTGGTGCACATTCAGCCACAATCACATGAAACTTTCTCCTCCTGGCAGCTTTTGTTAGGAATGCTAAAACCATAGGACACATCCCACATGTCATAATCACTTCATCATTGTGAATCTTGCTCTCTCCTTGCAATGATATCAACTCTTGGCTGGTGAAAAGAAGGGATTTCTGAGCAATTTCCTTTTGGCTGTAGTAAAATCTGTACTATCACATTATAATTGATGAATTTGTTGTCTCTTATTCTCAATATCCACAACTGGTGTGTAACCTCAGAATCTGCAATATTTTCTTCGACCTTCCCTTAACACTCATCTAAGGACTAAAACTTATAAAATATGCAATGCTAAAGTTTATTGACAAACATTTTACATGGCAAAGAGAAAATGTGAAGCCATTTTTTTAGGAAGCAGCAACTTGTGATTTTCCCCCTGTTCTTTCTTAGTAAGACTCCCACAGCTCAGTTCTTATAAATCAGATCAATAGATTTGGAATTACGGTAAAAAATGTTTAAAAAAAATATAAAGGTTACAGTGGAATAACGACTGCCGACATGAAATACTAAAAGGTTAAAAACATGAACTATAACAGAAACTATAAAACCATATTCCATTGCTGGAGAAGTTACATACAGATAGACTGCATTAATGGAAAAGAACTACTTGTCCTTTTTGAAGCATAATATGGTAAAAAAAACAAAAAAACATGTAATCCAAAAATAATGAAAAATAATTCTATAAACCCCAAGAATATGTAAGTAATGCAAAGATACTCTAACAAAGACAAACCTTTGCTCCACTTCTGCCTTGTGCTCGGCCATTGCCTCTAGTACTCTGTCTCTGAGTTCTGGGATGACATCCGTGCACTTGGGCAGGTCGCCAGTGGCTGGGTCAACAAACATCATTTGTGAGATGCTCTGGTAACTACCCCCATCACTACCTCCTTTGCAGGTATTGTATTCGTCTATCACTATCTGTAAGAGCATAGTATCGATTTACTTGACAAATAATTTGGTTGCATGTCTTTGATAAATTCTCTACAAAAAAGTTTCAATGATCATAAACCATGATTATTTTCACATCTCCTTCATGGATAATATTGATAAAATAATAACAATATAATGTATGGTACCTTAATGACACGCTGTACCATATTACATGGGGTCGTCTCCCAGGGCATCTTGGCCTGTATGGCTGTGCCGACATTGCGAAGTTGATTCAGAAGTTGGCTGCAACATACATATAAAGCAAACATGTTATAATTGCATGTGTCTAAGCAAGACTTTTGTTGAAAAGGTGACATAGAAACACATGTATATATAGATATATATTCATATATATTTATATATACATTCAAACATATATATATATAAATATATATATATATATATATATATATATAAATATATATATATATAAATATA
>BOPN01001441.1:122074-124574 GCA_017312705.2 Penaeus japonicus
TATATACCAACAAAAATAATAGCAATAATAGCATATCAAAAATTTGTGAAAATTCAAGGAATGGGGTAAATATGCAAGATCACGTAGGCCTATTTAAATTTAAAGTTAAAATTAAAGTTAGCTTTCCTGACAGTATAAAAAATAGAAAAGAAAAGAAAACTACAGTGACTTGTGCTTGTATACATTCACTCCAAGCATCGATGAGTTTAAATTTGTCTTGAGACAGAAAGGAAAGTATGCACCAGAAAATAGCTACCTCCCAGGAATACACAAGTGCCAATAACATACAGACCTGCCCGTTTCCCATTCAGCATCTGCTACAATCTTTTCTAGTAGCAATAAGCTTTCTTCAGCCTTGGACTGCTCTGTCTCAAATTGACTGAAAGAGAAATATTAGTACTTTAAATACCTGGCAAATCTAAATCACACAGTAACCATTTAAAATAACTGAAACAAATACCATCAACACCACATTCAATTCTTTTTTTTTTCTTTCTTTCTCTTTTTTTCTTTTTTTACAAAAAGGAAAAATTCAGAGTAAAAACAGTCATGATCAGACTAATGGAGCCATAATAGGAAAAGGAATTTAAGTACTGGATATATGATATAATGCCAATAACATGAGAGATAATTCGAGAGAGAGACCCTCTATCTTGGTGTGATAGACGGATAGAGTTATCTAGAAGGAACACGGATGCCAATGATCAGTAGGAATTCCATTTCTTGTGAACCTAATGGCAAGGGATATGCTTCCGAGGCGGGTGGCCCACTGTCAAGGAATAATTTTTAGTTGGTGTTCACCCCACCTGGCATTATTTCCTCAGTGTAGTCACACATAACACCTCGACTGTTGGCCTGAATGTGTATTACTTTACTTGATTTGAGGGTATATACTTATTTCTCAAAATGAGATGTTTTTATGATGATACCACATGCATGTACACATACTTCTATTACTGTCTGAAATACCAAACTATGACTATACTATCTTTGATAACTATAATCTTTAGTTTATATTCATGTATAACC
The DNA here is from genome assembly GCA_017312705.2 of Penaeus japonicus. Taxonomy (NCBI): domain Eukaryota; kingdom Metazoa; phylum Arthropoda; class Malacostraca; order Decapoda; family Penaeidae; genus Penaeus; species Penaeus japonicus. Next base: position 123,104 of record BOPN01001441.1, read on the forward strand.
TACTGATGACCAATGACATGATATCAGGCCTCGTGTTGCTAGTACTTCCCACCAGGAACGCAATATCATGCCACAGCTTTTTGTATGGCTGGGCCGCAGCTTCAGCAGGTAAACAGCCCAAGGCATAAGGCCTACGCATTTTGGAATTTCCAGCATTGTGTCCAGGTGGAGACAAAACCTCCCAGCATTATCAGGTTAATAAGTATTGTTATCATAGCTACACCCAAAATGCATGACATTTTTCCTCTTTTATAGATGCTTAAATTTTCTAGACTTGGGTAGTCTACTTGTTAACCCATTAGCAGCGGATGGCATGATTTGCTGCAAAGGCAGAGTCGGTCATAGACGCGGATGGCACCGTGCCAGACATGTAAAATACCCATCCTACTGCACAAACCTTTTAAGAGAACAACACATTATTGGAGAATTTCCTTGAGTTTTCCCCAGGTCTTGACCCCCCCCCTCGGGAAACTAATGCCTAACCCCTCCAAGTTAAGAACCACTGCACTACGCAAATGACACAGATGTTTACTGAATAACTCTATATAAATGAACACATAAGTACAACCACTGACGTTTGAATATCACTGCATTTCTACTGGCTATGGTAAGATGGGCCCATCTTGCCATAGTATGTCAGGTACATGTCATCCTGTAATTCAGCTTTTTTGCCATACTACCATACATGCCATCTGGTGCCATAGCATCAATCTGTTGCCTCTGTCATTGGCTCATCCTCTACCTGTAACAGACCTGATAATATTACAATATCAAGTAACATGGCAGGTACAGGGGAGGCAAAATATTCCCTGCCGAGTCAAATATTAGTGTGTGTGTGTCAAGACTCAAATTCTGTGGGGGGGATTAAGATCCATGCACTAAAATACTCTATGTGCTTAGATACATTAAGTGATATTTTTAATTTCGCTATTTAAGTAAGGGAACGTACTCTTTTTCCCTCATGTGCCATAGGTTAATAATTCTAACGTCTTCGCCTACAGTCAAAGTACTATACTATATAAAACCATTTAGCCATACTAAGTAAATGGTGAACTTACTTGTAACGAAGCTTATAGATGAAACTTTCCTCGAAATCCTGAATCATGTTGGGAAATATTGAGAAAATTATTTTCTTAACTGGCAGGCGAGACTTCAGCGTTGCGAAATTTCAGTGGAATGCGGTGCCCTTTTATTTTTCTATCTCATTTACGTCTTCTCTTTTTCTCTATCTCTGTTTTGCTTTTAAGATATTCTAATTATACTAATTAATATTCATATTCCGTACTTAAACGTTTGGTATTCCTTCTTCATATACATCAACATTTTATGAATGGGATGACACCAAACCAGGTGAATGTTGCGTCACAGCCACACCAGAGACGACAATTTATTACGAGAGAAAATGAATTAATTAAGGAAAATATTTATGAAAACTTCGCTACTACTGATTATATGATAGCATTGGTGAAGA
>BOPN01001441.1:132074-139574 GCA_017312705.2 Penaeus japonicus
AAGATGCCCAGCCTAGGCTGAACATCTTCAGATATAGCATCTTGGAAGAATTAAGACAGTTTGTTATTGCGATCAGTTTGCCTGGCTTATTTTCAGCAGGATTATATCCCACATTATCATACTGTTTCATCATAGTTTTTGTAATTTATGAAAGAGAACAATCACTCCATATCTCTTTCATAATTTATTTGTAGTTATATATCTAAGGCAGGAAACATGAGAATAGGGTATACTATACTAAACCATAAATGGTTCATCCCACTTAACTTTTATTTACCCAGTGACACTATGTTCTGTAATTTAAGGGGTAACAAAGCAAACTCTTGCCTATGATTCTAGAAATTATAATTTGTTGCCATAGATGATGCTTTATCACACTTTCCCCCCATCATTAAATCCTTGAAGTTATTTTCAATCTGTAGGATGATGGCACACTATTAGATTGCAGATTAGATAAGTCTACAAGCTAATTACTTCCCTCTCTCTCCTTCAGAGTACAGTTACGGAGGTGGATATGGGAGTGGAGGTAGTGGTGGAGCAGGAGGTAATTATGCAAGTTATGGAGGTGCATCAGGGGCTGCACCACCCCCAGCCACCTCTTACCCTCCCCAGCCACAGTATGGAGGGTACTCTGCCCCTCCTCCACAGGGATACTCACAGGGCCAGGCCCCTTATGCTGCACCCCCAACTTACGGTGCCCCACCACCACAACAAGGTTCACAATCTGTTTTACCTTTTCTTTTTTCTTTTTTTTATTACTTTTTTTTTTTATTAATGAATGAATGAAATATTTGTCTATAGTTTTGGTTAACATTGTTGAATATATTTAGTCAATTTTATGTATGTGTAAAGAGCGAGAGAGTGGGATATTGATTGAAATTATTAATGCTATTATTTACTATCAGGTGGCCAAGGCGCTTCCTATGGTGGTTATGGACAGCCACCACCAACACAAGCCCCTGCTCAGCCACCCACTGGCAGTGCTGGTTACAGTAGCTATGGCGGACAATCACATGGTTATGAACAGAACAGTAATTACAACTCTGGAAGTTATGGACAGACACCTGCAAGCAATTATGGTGGCCATCAGAGTAGTACCTATGGTAGCCAGCCTAGTGCTAACTACTCTACTCCACCATCCCAGGGAAATTATGGAGGGCCACCACCACAAGGAAGCTATGGTGGTGGGCCTCCCCCTCAGGGAAATTATGGGGGTGGCCCACCCTCAGGGGGAAACTTTGGGGGACAGCCAGGATATGGTGGTCCACCACCCTCCAATGGAAGTTACGAGGGACAAGGTGGTGGATACAACAGTAAGTCCGAATACAATATTACTTTTGCATTTTTACTTTTCAGGAGTATGGCACTGACAAGACTGATATCTGACTCGACTTCATGTTTGACCTTCTGTAGTAGATGAGATAATCAAACCGAGTTGTGACATAGGGATTAGAAAAACACATGGAACATATGAAATCCTTGAACTCCCAAAATAATGCAGCGAATTCACAACTTTTCAACTGAATTTGATAAAACATTCACATGTTACATGTGTGCAAGAAGGCATTATTTCATAGGTCATCTTGTCTGTATTGTTCACTAATTGAGGATGATAACTTAATTGATAACCAGGCTTTATTGTGTCTATGCAGTTGTCATTTTTTCTGAAGCTGAGATTGGCTAGAGGTTGGAGGGGGGAGATGTGGTTTTGATGATCTCCCATTGACCGTTATAAGGTTGTGTCCCAGGGTTCTGTACACGCATACATGTATGTACTAATGCAGACTGCTGAACTTTTCAAGGTGGTCTAGGCATGGCTCCTCCCCCCCTGTCAGCCCCTCCAGGCTGTGGTGGCATGTACGGGTCGCCGCTGAAGCAGTCCCCGGCTCCCATTCCTAGGTAAGTTTAACCAGCGCTAGACCACTTAGAGGGTGTTGATAGTGTGATAGTCTTGCTCACAGAGTTGAGAGATCTGAGGGTTTCAACATGGTTGTAACAAAATGTTGTAATGGGAAGAGTCGTGAAGTACCCTTTTTTATTGTGCTTTGTGCATATTTGGTGTGTTTTTAATTTCAAAGATACAGAAAAAGATTAATATTGGTCATTACGGTAAATTATGAGACTTGTGTTTCATCTGTGGTATATAAGGTTTACAATTAAAGAATATTCTGAGAGGTTGTATATGTTACAAATACTTATTACATTTTTAGTTTTCCTGACAGGTTTTTCGTATCCCTATGTAAGAATGGGAACTGCGGGAAAGCAAGAATTGGTTTATAAATATTGCATAATTTCCTTGATTCAAAGTGACGTAAATAGTTAAGTGTGGAAAATTTTAAGGTAATAGAAAATGAAAATTATAGCCTGCCAGGGTTCTTGGTGATATTGTTGAACGTATGGTCATGTGTATCAGAAGCAAGTTAAAGAAATGGATTCACAACTAGTGTTCCCTGTTCCTGTAGAGTGAAAGTGTCCATGCTTCAATTTTTTCTCAATAAGATATTTTAAAGTGCTTAATAGGCAGGGTTTATTTGATGAGCATGGAAAGGAACACTAGAAAGAAATTTGTGTAAGGCATTTAGAATCCATTGGTTTTGCATAATGAAGGAGAGTGAAGGCTAGAAGACAATAACCTGTGTGGTGATGGTGAGAGTAAGAATGAGGCAGCTGATTGGCCAGAGGCAGAGTTTGCAGGAAGAAACCCAAGTAATCCTGTTGAGGACATCACCAACCTTCCCTTGATGTCTGTTCGCCTGTAAATCCAGCAGACTTTTACCCGACTTTCAGCTCAAGAGTTTACTCTGCCAGGTGACAAGCAGGTCTTGATGCCATGTGGTTATCACACATGTGTGTCCATGCCTTCTAATATGCCTTACAGTTAACATGACTCAAAAGTTGAATGAATGTATTAACCATGTATGCACTTGAATGCTTGTTACTCTGGAATCTAAGCCACTTTTTATTGACCTGACTACGACTGGTTTGACTGACTGACAGCCTGACAATTTGACAGCATCGTGCCAACAGAGCTGCTGATGTCAAAAGGTCTCCTTACAGGCGAGATCAAGGGAGAGGTTATTGCAAAGGTAACAGCACCATCAGGTGCTTGTGGTTTTTCATCAGTTTTGCAAATGTAGACCACTTTCTATTGTAAGACCTCACTGATGGTGTCAGCATTATTATTATTATTTTGCTGTGATAGAAGTGAGGGCTTTACAAGAAGGATGTACACTGGTCTCATACTGGACCCATGTTTTAGCTTTAAATTGCATGGTTGTTCTTTTGTTGTCATTAATTATGGGTTCAGCTGAGATTTTTGTATGGTCTCTGCATAACTGTTTAGCCTCAACTGTATGATGTTCATCATTTTGTTTGAGAAAGTAGCACACTTTAAAGTGTATGGTGATCTTTAGTTAAATAGCCTAATATCAGTTATCAGTTGAGGATAAACTGTTTTAGACTTTCGAGTGTATGAATAGAATATCACACTGGCACATAATCTTGTTATTGTCTGCCCATACATTCTTCTTGATAATGTAAGTTATATGTAAAGAGTATTAGTATCAATTTTGAGAAGCTTGCTGTGAGAAATATCTAAAATGATGCGAGGTGCAAACAAACATGAGCAGTGGAGTTTGGCAATAAATTTGTCAGAGTAGATACATCTGTTGAGATTCTCAGGGGTAGTGAATGCTCAATATGCTGTGTGTTACGGTGCATTCATGGGGAGTAATGGAATGATATTAGTATTGCACTGTAATAAAAAAAAAAGAAATATATTGTATGCAATGGTCTTGTATGCAAATATACATATACAGAAATAGCTTTGAGTAAAGTTCTTTTCTTTCTAAATTGTGTACAGAATTGTACTAACAGAAAAGGTTGAGATGAATCTTCCTCGGTGTTTTTAATTTGATCCATACTTTATTGTTCCTTCAATATAGATTTTGAAGAATAATTTTCCCTCTATGAATATAACTGGCAAAATCTTTTTGCTTGTGAGTAGTACTTTTTTTTTTTTTGTCTTGTTGATTTTAAGTATAAATCCGTTGGTACCTTTACTGAAGTGTACTTGACTTTTGTTGTGTGTACTGGCATCAAAGCAGAAAACAAAGTATACTAAAGGGGTGGGTCAATGTGCAGTTTGTTTACTTAAAGAACAATAAAAGTTTGCACAAGTTTTAAGGTAAAGGTTCTTTTAACAGACTTGTGTGTGGTGTACATATATATTTTGATATATAGTATTCCTTGATCTCTGATCCAATATAAAAGAAAAAAATGGTTTCTATGAATAGTGTTTGTGTGGAAATAAGATATTCATATATTCAGGCATTTTATATTCTTAGAGTAGGTAAAACCTGATAGTTAAACAGTGGTATTTGGCCTTGTAGATGTAAGAGAGAAGCTTAACTTTGGCTGAATACTGCATGTATTAATTCTGGAAAGGATTGTCACCAGAGTAAAGCTATGATTGAAATAAGTGTAACAAGCATATTTTAGCCGAGTTAAGTTATCCATATTTAACTTTAATGTAATGTATTTGGCAGAGGGATGTGTGTTGGTTTGAATATGGGAGAAACTAATGCAAGTTTCACATCTTAATGCTCAATTATTTGGTCTAGTAGCTTGTCCCAAACATGACAAACCACCACACTGATCCATCATTTTACATTAGATATGATAGTCCTTTTCTAATATATGAATTGTGTTGGCGCACAGAGGGTGGCGGTGGAAGCTACGGGGGTAGCCGATTTGATGGTGGCAGCCGTGGTGGCGATCGTTCAAGGGGAGAGTCTGATTTAGTAATGCAGGAGGACACAATCTTTGTGTCTGGGATGCCAGATGATGCCTCTGAGGATGATGTCAAGGACCACTTCGGTTCCATTGGTGTAATCAAGGTAAGAAAGTGTGAACTTTTTGCCGTCCGATAATTTTGATTTCTACCAGGTTTTTTGTGTGTGTGTGTGTGTGTGTGTGTGTGTGTGTGTGTGTGTGTGTGTGTGTGTGTGTGTGTGTGTGTGTGTGTAGATATAGATATAGATATAGATATAGATATAGATATATAATTTTTTTTTCTTTACAATAGCTTTATAAGTTTTGACTTATATATAAAACATGTTTTTGAAGCCTCATTCATAATAGATTTTGATCTAGACTTAATATCAACTGTTCTTGAAGGATGTGAGGCCTTGGGGATTCATCAGTTTTTCTTTGTCTCCAGATGGACAAGAGAACTCAGCGCCCTAAGATCTGGATGTACAAAGATAAAGCCACGGGGAGAATGAAAGGAGAATGCACTGTCACGTTTGATGATCCATTCACTGCCAAGTCTGCCATTCAGTGGTTTGATGGCAAAGAGTTCATGGGCCGTGTTGTTAAGGTAAGGATATTTTTTCTATTGTAGGTATGCATATCTGAGTGTTACAGCTGAATGTTAAAAGGACTGTGGAAGCAATAGGTTGCTTGATCTCAAAAGTCAGATCATTCTTAAATAAGACAAGTATTATATGTATTATTAGCTTTGTAGAATATGACAAGCCTAATTGCATTAAAAATTTTCTTTCAGGTACAAATGGCAGAACGCCCAAAGAGTAGTTATGAGCGAGGGCGTGGGGGCTATGGAGGTGGTGATGAACGTGGAGGTCGTGGACGCGGGGGAGATCGTGGCTTTGAACGACGTGGTGGGTCAATGGGAGGCCCTGGCCGAGACGGGCCCCCTGGGGGTGGACGTGGTACGTTAAAATAAAATGGCTATTGTTTACTACTATATGATAGGATATCTGTGATGTATATGAATTATTTGCTCCTCTAATGAGCCCTATGCATAGGCTAAATTTTGTGTTTTTAAAATCAGGTCGTGCTGGAGACTGGAAGTGCCCAGTGCCAAGCTGTGGTAACAACAACTTTGCATGGAGAAATAGCTGCAACCGCTGCAATGAACCAAAACCTGCAGGAGTTGGTGGTGATGATGGTCAGTATTTTTAACTCAAATTTTGATTTCATGCTCACAATAAACCTTAGGAATTGAATTGCATTGTTTATTGTCCATCAGCCATACAGTGGCCGTAATGTATGACAGAGGGTTGTATTCCAAACTTTCCAAATTTCGCAGATGGTGGTGGAGGTGGCGGCGGTTTCCGCGGTGGTTTCCGTGGCCGTGGAGACCGCGGAGGTTTCAGAGGCAGGGGAGGAGACCGTGGAAGAGGTGGTTTCAGAGGCCGTGGAGGTTATGGAGGAGACAGGGATGGTGACAGGGATTCAGGTGGACCAATGAAAGGGTTAGTATCTATTACCTGAAGCATTATCATGCATCATCTTTTCTCTTTACTGAGTCAACATCCAACATTAGTATTATTTTAGATAGAATATTCTAATTTGGATCTTTTGCATTCAAGATATTACTATGCATATTTTAAATTTTATGATTACTTGCAGAGACCGTGGCCCCGGAAGGTCTAGGCCTTATTGAGAAGCCGGAGGGTAGACAAAAGCGACTGCCTAAAGTTGGCAAAATTGTATTTATATGCAACTTGTGTGTTCATATAAATTGAGAATTGTTTCTGTCCCATTGTCATTTATTCAAGTTTGTGGATAAACCTGAATGAAAATATTAATTGTATTTTGAGTACTCTTGTATTTGTTATGTAAGGGTGTCAAGTTAGCGAAAATTATTCGAAGACTTCAGAATAAAGATGCCGAAAATGTAACTTATTTTGAATAAATTTGTAATAGTTAGAGCATCAAATGTAAATCATTGTCATGTTTAACAGACCTGATTAGAAGTATGAGCCGAATTTTTATTTCTTTTTAAAAAAGTTTAACTCGTAACGGTTAAGGTACAAATAGATGTTTGAAACATATTTTGACAAGGCATTAGAGGTTATGGAGACCCTATTTGTATCAGTGTGTACTCCTGCCTATGATGAAAGTAATTACAAGGGCCTTTTAGTAGTGTAATGGTGGTCAACCACTTGAGAATTCATTTTGTGTAATAATAAAATTCCATTGAATCCATTGCTTGTTTTCTTGTTAAAGAGTGGGCTAGATTAAGATTAAGGAAGGAGGAGACAGGAGAAGGGTTGGCTAGTGGATGAGAAGGTTACCAAAATGTATTTTTATTTACTGTCGTTATTTTTACTTGCTTACTGATTATCATCAAATACCTTGGTCAAAGAGCATTTGAAATAATTACAAAGTAAGAGATGAGGTGAAATGTTTAGGAATTACCAATATTCATAGCACTATGTCATTGTGTATAAATAATCTGCAATATTAGAGCTGTTGGAAATAATTCACACTGGGAATAAATGGCTAGTTGTGCTTTTTTTTATATGATATCCAAACACAAATGGGAAACAATTTAACGAATAATATAATTTAATCCAATCTTTCTAGTTGACTTGGCAGAAACCCATAATCAAGCAACCCCAATGTTCAAGTACAGAAAGCTAGGAAGCACTCGCGAAAATCCATAAAAAGAAAAACCCTTCAGTATTTCTA
>BOPN01001441.1:147074-149574 GCA_017312705.2 Penaeus japonicus
CTAGAAAAAAATAGGAAAGACAGAATAGAATACAAATTTGAACAAAAAACAACTGGAAGGAAAAGAAGTGGCATCAAGGAGAGATGGGAGGTCAAAACGCTGGGTCAGCTGTTCAGCGTGGCCCAGCTGCTTCCAAGGTGACCTTGAGCAGATTCAAATGACTCTCAAGGGTTTAAACACTACACGTTTAAACCAAGGAGAAAAATGTTTTAAACAATGAAACAAAGCAATTTATATGCCAAACCTGTGATAGGAAAAAATGCCACAAATGTGAAAATACTTACTTGAAAAACGAAAGAAATTAAAAGTAAAATTGATGCTTACGTAACAGTCATCAATAATGAACTAAAAATAGATAATCAAGAAAATATACAGAAAGACTGCAGCTGGTGAAGAGACGTCAATACTAAAAGTAATTCTAGTCTTGAAACTGAACTGGAAAAAAATCAAAACTGTGACGATATATCAGAAGCCAGTTTTTTTTTTAAAGAACTAATTAGAATTGAGAAAAATAGGGACACAATGGCAGAAAATGCATATGCATCCGTATCAGACAAACTGGAAAAAGAGGAAATAAGCCATATAGGTGACCAAAAGATCAGCACACCCAAAAAGTGTGAGGGGGCATGCCCACTAGAAAACAATTCAGAAAATGTATGAAGGATTAAAGGACTTCAAGATTCAATGTTTGAGGGAGATACAAATATTGAAAGATGAAATTCATGAATTAAAACAAGAGCAAAAAGAAAAACCTAAAGAAAAGAAAAGGTAACTCAGGCTGCTGAATTGGAAACAGAAAAGGCTGTACAAGACACTAAAAATGTAAAAGTAAAGCCAAAGAAGAAACAAGAAAATCCAAAAGGTGAGACAAGGAAGGTAAATCAGGAAGAAGAGAAAAAGCTGTTTTCTGAAATAGTAAGGCAAAAATCGGATAAACAGGTCAAGAATATTCTAGACAAGGATATTTCAGACACTGAACAACCAAAAAAAGATGATGAGGCTGACTGGAAGGTTGTAGGCGACAAAAAGAAGCAACCAAAACCAAAACAACCTACAAAAGAAAAGTCAGAGAAGAAAAATGAAGATACATTCAGAGCAAATAGGCTCTTTATATACAATCTAGAAGAAAAAGAAGAAAATGATCCTGAAATCAGGAAAACAAATATGAAAATGATTAATGATATCATAACAAAACTGAACCTCAATGAAATTATCAAAGTTGAGAGTGCCTTTAGAGAAGTCAAATATTTAAAGGAGGCTTTGAGACATGAACAACAGAAACGGAAACTGATTGGAAAGAATATGAAACTAAAGGAAATTGACGAATATAAAGAAGCATGGATATCACCGGACTTGAGCTATGAAAATAGGCAAAGTCAAAAAACTCTGATAAATAAACAAAGAGTAAACTGAGAAAAAGACGGAGCAGGAAAACACTGGTATATCACCAGCAACAGACAAGGACATTCAGTCCTGCGAAGCATACCTATTCGAACAAAGGCAGGTGATGAAACGCCCACTGCTACACCGGGGGAAGGTGTAGCAGTGTACTATATCTTATTAATTAATTAATTAATCAAATTAATGGACTCCCCCAAAATAGGGGGAAACGACAACTATCTAACAACAAAAGGTAATGTAGACACGCAAAGAAATAAGTTATTTGAGACTCATATTGCTAAATATACAGGGATTATATCCAAAAAGAAACCAGACAAAACCTACATATCTAGAGGACATAGCAAAGATCAACAATTATTCAGCTCTTACAGAAACTCATCTGATTGAAGACATAAAAAAAATGAAGAAATTAAAATTAATAACAATGAGCTAATAAGGAAAGATAGAAATAAGAGAAGCAGAGGAGGAGTAGCTCTTTATATCAGGAAAGAATTAGCAACTAGAATGGATATTGTAATGGAATACTCTAATAATACAGTAGAAATACTAGGGGTATTAACAAGATACGAAAGAGCTATACGTTATTTTATACAGACCTCCTGGAACAACAGAAACATCTTTCAATGAATCACTAAGCATTATTAGTAATTACATTGTCAGTGCAAGGGAAATTGAAGCTATTATGATAATTGGCGATTTTAATTTCCCCTTTACCGACTGGGATACAAAGAAAATAAAGATAGGAGCAAAGGCCACTAAAGATGAAAAACAACAAGCGAGAATATTTTTAGATCTTGAAGATTTTTTTCTATCTTAACCAAATCATCAAAATTCCAACAAGGGAAGAAAATATACTGGACCTTGTTTTTATTAGTATAGGGGAAGATGTACACAACATATCATCAACTTATACAGCTCTATTAGACCACAACATAATTGAAATTACAATGAATAAGTTAAATGATAAAAAAAATAATAATAATAAATAAAAATGTGAAAAACAGGTAGCCGAAGCAGAAAAGAGTCTCAGATCTTTAAACTTTAGCCATGATCAAATAGATTGGAAAAAAATAAATGCAACACTAGAAGTCACTGAAAG
>BOPN01001441.1:154574-157074 GCA_017312705.2 Penaeus japonicus
GACTCGGTTAGGTAAATCGGCTGGTCTCTCTTTTGAGCTAGGTTAGGGTCAAGCAGCCCCTGTCTTGCGAGTGCCATTAACGCGAGGCGGGGGTTGCGTATATTCTCCTATCACCCCTGTGGCTTCTGAGCACAGCCTCAGTACACAGCTTCCCCTTGTTGGACTCCGTGGTGGGTGAGGGCGTGGGAGGATGAATTTAAGTGCTCTTACATGGCAACACAAAAACAAAACTCCGACTGACAATCCCGTTGACGAACTCGGCACGAAGTTGACCAAGGCTGTCACCTTGGAGCCTTTCAAGGTCATTGGTGACAAAAGTAAGAGAATGGGTAAGGCTCGGGTATCGGTTCAGAGAAAACCTGCCCAAGAACCTCGGGCTGGACCCTCCAAACCAGTCCCTGGCTCTGACAAGTCTCTGGCGTCGGTTCAGACGACGATTCAAAACGAAAATGGAAGCCAGGTAGGACCCTCCAACCCTGCTGGCCCCACTGCCAAATCCCTCGGAGGACAGGCAACAAGCGGCCACGGCCGACTACGGACTCGGAGGGCGAGTCTGTAGCCCCAAGGTGGTTCCCCCAGTTTAGGGTTCCTTCTTAACCGGAAGGATTCGACAACGCTTACCAGATGATACGGCTCTGGAAAACCAGAGACAGTGCCGTCTGACGATTAGAATTGCCAGAGACAATGGCATGATAATCGTACCGAGGGACCAAGCCACTCTCACCTTCCTCCAGGAGACAGACAAGCTCCTGGATGGGCGGAAGGTGAGCCTGTCGGCTCTGACTCCCGAAGAGAGGAAGTCCAAGATGGTGCTTCTTGGCTTCCCTCTGATGTATGACCTTGAGGTCATCACGTCTCATCCCAAGGTGGTGGGAGCTTCCCGACTCTCCAAAAGGAAGCACCCAACCAGGCAAGTCCTGGTCACTTTGAAGGGAGCCCCAGTTGCGTCCTTAGACCTTGGCAATTGGGGCTCCTACAGCCTCTGGACATACTTCTTGGCCCGCTCCGCTGCTTCACGTGCCAGAAGTACGGGCACCACCCAAGAGCGGAGAGACCAAATCTGTTTACAGAGAAAGACTTGACGCTCCTGATGACGACAGTCGTTACAGCAGTTGACGACAGCATTGGGGAGGACCAGTGAGGAGACGGAAAAGGTAGTCAAGGTCGCCATGACGGCAATGACTCAGACTGTCGCTACTCTGAAGAAGAGGAAGATGAGTCCTATGGCCTCAAAACCCACTTCAACTCAAGGCGAGACTCCTCTCCCCACAAACTCCCAGGGCGAGACTTGTCTCCCCACCCAACCTGCGGCCAAGACCACACTGGCAGAGCCTGCACCCAAACCCCAAAGGGTGAGGAAGCCACGACCATCCAGAATGAAGGTCAAGGCGACCAGGGGTTCTCCACCTCCCAGGAGACCCAGCCCTACTAATGGTTCGACCTGTCCTGACGACAGTGACGAGTCGGGTGAGGAAATCATGCTCAGTGAGGAACTCACCAAGGAGTTGTCAGACTCCGAAATGTCTGACGTTACCCACACTGGGGCGTCGGACACTGAGGCCGATTATGTCGATGTCGTTGACGACACAGACTTAATGGATTCAGATTAGTACAATGGTTTCTAATCTAAGCATGCTGCAGTGGAATATCAACAGCTTTTCCTCAAGGAATGCCTTTCTCCACGCGATCATGCGATCTCGGAACATTGACGTTGTCATACTCCAGGAGACCCTAACAGGGGAATCTGTTCGCTTCTCGGGATATCATCTCTTTGTGTTGCCGAGTACACAAGGCACCAGATGTTTGATTACCCTTGTGAAGTCGACTATCCCCTGCTCCTTGATTGCCGACCCTGTGCAGTGTGGAGAAGGCATCGAATTCCTTGCCGTTGAGATCCATTTAGCCGGGGGTCCCCTCAAACTGTACAGTGTGTACAGCAGGCCAACCTGTAGGAGCTTAGATATTAGTGAAGTCTGTGCTGCTGCGGCGCACGAGCCAATTCTCATAGAGGGAGACTTCAATGCCCACCACCCTATCTTGGCTCCCACTCAGAGTCGTGATGTGGCAGGCTATCACATAGCCGAGGTGCTTGAGTTGTGCCCCGAGATTGCTCGTCTCAACAGCCAGGAGCCTACGCACGTTGGTAAGGGGGTCCTTGACCTTACCTTTGTCACTGTGACTCTGGTCGAGAGAATTAGTTGGTCTGTAGACAACACTCCCACAAGCGATCACTATGGGATAGTCACCACCATCTTGAACGCTGGCCCGGCACCCGTGCCCCGACACAATCCTCGATGGAATCTGGACAGGGCCAACTGGAAAGCTTTCCAGGAAGCCCTGGCCAGGTGCCTCAGAACCAGTGACTTCTCACTTAACGATAATGTGGATATACTTGAGGCCAGACTAGTAAATGCCGTAGACGAGGCAGCCTAAGAGACCATCCCCAAAACTCGAATGTGGTCCAGGTGTTTCAAAGACACCTGGTACTACAATGATGAGA
>BOPN01001441.1:162074-164574 GCA_017312705.2 Penaeus japonicus
ACTAGAAGGTGGAGAAGAAGAACAAGAAGAGAAGAGAAGAGGAGAAGAAAAGAAAGAACAGGAAAAAACAAAGCTGGAGAAAAGGACTTGACATGAAGTAATGTTTCATCCTAATATGAGATCTTATTACCTAACTTCCTAAATCATTTTTTTTCATTACTTTTCAATTGCAGCTGCAAAAACATGACATATATATACAGCTTACATATCTATTTGACGGAATAAAACATTTCTTAGCACAGGTTTTGAAACACTAATCACTGGCTGCCACAACAGTTATTACTCATCTACCGCTGATGTAAGCTGATACACGCATCTGTTGCGACTTCAACAATAAGTGATGAAGCAAGGCAATGGGGAAATCTAAATAAGATTTAAGAATTATCAAGAGCACAAACACATTTTTGCACTGGTGTTGTCATGTATTTAAATATTACACAACTGTAAAGAAAATTAATGTTTTAATCCTGACCTTCTTGGCACTATCCAGCTCTTTTGTCACCTGGTCCAGTCGCCACAGTAAATCTTCCATGCTGTGCTGACCCTCCTCACGTGCAGCTGCTTTTTGGCTCTCCAAGTCCTAAATAGGCATACAGTGTTATGATAAAGGTCATATCCATGCAAATACTACAATAGACTTATAGTAGGTGTATCAATTTAATTGCTTTGTATAATAAAAAAATTGCATCCACAAACTAACATTTTCACCAAAGTCTCATATTCAGTTCAGTTCTACATCTTATTTCTTTTCCTTGTGCTTCCCTTCCAGCATAAAATATCAATAAGATCAAGATTAACACAAATAATATCATCTGATTACAATTCTTCTACCTTTAAGATTTTTTCAGTTAGTCCTAGTTTGAGAGCCAAATCTTCCTTCTCTTGAGACAACGCATCAACTCTGGCCTCGTGTTCATTCTCCCGAGCTGCCAACACTGCCAATTTCTCTGGATAATGAGTTTTATTGGTTAAAAAAACTGAACTCAAGTAAAAAAAAATCAATGTTTCTAATAAAGAGAAAAGCACAGGTAAGTACATATACACACCTTAAAGATATGTAGTGAAATGATGAATTCATGCAAAATATACATGTAACAACAAAACAAAGAAAAAAGACAAAAAGAGAAAACCAGGTCTAGTCATCATAGCAATCACTAAAATTAGGAAAAAAGTGTCTGAACATTGATAATATGCACTTTAACCCTCTCTGGACGGGTGGTACACTACGGTACTGCGCATTCAAGGCCCGTTCACTGGGTGACGCCATACGGCATCGTGTATTTAACTGATTTAGGCTTATGCTTTCGAGAGCCCCGGCATTGTAACATGCAGGGCTGGAATGCCCCCATAATGACTGGGTTAACTTATAAATTACTATTACCTTCTCAGTAGCATTTCATAGGTATATATATTCTTTTATTACATCAAGGTTTCAAATAATTAAGAACAAATAATAAGATTTTCCATCAGCTAGCATAGAAATCAAAAAAATCTTGATATGAAATGAAATGTAACCATAAAAACTGCATTACAGTGCTGGCCAAAACAGGCAATAAGAACGAAACTCACGACTAAGGTGGTCAATTTTCTTGGACAAATGTGTGGACTGGGCAGATTTCCGGGCTAGTTGTTGTTGCAGTTGCTGGTGCTCATCCAGGGTAGGCAAGTCTCTAAGGTAGTCTGTGAGTCTTGTTAGTTCTTCCAGAGTGGCTGTGTGCTTCTCTGTTATTACCTGATATTTTTCTTTCATATCTCTAAGCTGAAATTTAAAGAGAGGGTCAAAGACTGCACGAATCTGAGTTGCATCTGAAGTTGATGATTTTGTTTTATTATTTGATATACAATAAGGCACAAATATATTTTTTAAAATATCCCTTACACACTCAGAGCTGATAGTACATAGTAACCGGTATTTTACATCTACTATGCTTAGAAATAATATTAAGCCAAAAGGGCTGAATAAATTGCAGGCAGTGTTATAATTCTCAATAAATGCATCAAAATTCATTACTAAGATGTATGCCACTGTATTACTACACCCTTCATAAAAGAATAACTAGCTTTTAAGAAAACCACACAAAAACCCATCCTAAAAAAATAGCTTCACCTAAATACATTTTCCAAATACATACAAGAAAGAAAGAAATACAAATAAAGCTATGGCGGAAAACAAAATACAGAAGGAATACATTTTACCTCTGCTTTCAAATTCCTCTCCGTCAAACTGGCATTGGTCTCCAAGTCATCATAAGCAGTTTGAAGCTGTTGAAGTTCATGTTCTGTAGCCCTGGTGATTAAGGGTCATATATCATCCACATACTACTTCAGAAGTTTGTGTTGCATCACATATTAAACTCCATTAGTGAAAAAAGGACACATGAACTAACCCTAGGGTTTCCTCGAGTTTCACCTTCTCGTAGAACAACTGTTGATATTCTGTACTACTTACAATGTCTCCATTTAGCTTATCTTGTATCTCTTGGACCTGAAAAGATTACAT
>BOPN01001441.1:172074-177074 GCA_017312705.2 Penaeus japonicus
AGAGTGTATGTGTGTGTTTATATCTATCTATCTATCTACACACACACACACACACACACACACACACACACACACACACATATATATATATATATATATGTGTGTGTGTGTGTGTGTGTGTGTGTATATATATATATACACATGTATATATATATATATATAAATATATATATTTGTATATATTAACATACAAATACAAATACATATACATATACATACACACACACACACACACGCACACACACATATATATATAAATACACATATATGTATATATATATATATATATATATATATATATATATATATATATATATATATATATATATATATGTGTGTGTGTGTGTGTATATGCATATATATACACACACATACACACATACATATACATACATACATATATATATATATATATATATATATATATATATATATACATACACACACACACAATCTGTAAGAGTTCTATGAGCACAAGGGACCCCGATAGGCGGCTTATTAAAGCCGGCCACACGTGCAGTTAAAACTGTCAGTTTGGACTATTCAGTTATAACTGACAGTTTTAACTGTCAACTGACAAGTCCACAGACGTACAGTTGAATCGTTCAGTTTAACCATGGATTCCGAGGAGCACGATCTTGCCGATCTCGGTGTATTATTTGTAATGCTACAAGAAAATAGAAAAAAAACAAACAAACACAAAGAAGCGCAAACAGTGGTGGAAGAAGTGGTTGCTGAGGCGAAATAAATTTTGTGATGTTCAATTACTGAAAGAAATAAGTGATGAACCAATTGATTTTCACAATTACCTACGCATGACTGAAACAGTGTACCAAAAATTGCTTTCTCTGGTATCTCCTTTCATTAAAAAAAGAAAGATACAATAATGCGAAGTGCAATATTGCCTCATGAAAGACTAACGGCTACCTTAAGGTTTCTAGCGACAGGACGATCATATGAGTGCCTTAAATTCTCCACTAGAATATCTTCTCAATCTCTTGGAAAAATCATCCCTGAAACGTTTTTTTATTTTAGGTTTTAGGGATGTATATGCAGGTATGTATTTTAGAAATGTATTTACCATTTTAGCAAAACAAATACTGATATTGCACAAATACTTAAATTTCCTATAATTTATCACATAATTTGGCATATGCCGCATCTTTCTTAGTTCGGTCGTGATACTCTGCACATTTAACCATCCACAGACAAGGTTCAGATTTATACATTTCTATGAAGTCTGCAATAATTTGATTTTCCTTCCTAGACATAATTACTCTATTGGCCTTTCCTGGTTATCACTGAAAAAAGAGAAACATACCCTATTATATCTGAAGGTCAACTGAGGACTGCGCAGTTGAACCCCACACACGCTCAGTTCTCAGTCAAACAGCCACAGTTGACAGTTAAAACTTTTAACTTTTCTATTTGCTTCAGTCGAACTGCGTAGTTCTGTTGAACTGAGAATTAAGGTCCCACAAACGTCAGCTAAAACTGTCAGTTATAACTCAACAGTCCAAACTGACAGTTTTAACTGCACGTGTGTGGCCGGCTTTAGAGGCCAGAACTGTGCCCCGTTTGGTCCCTCTAAAATCGAGCGATTATCCCCTCCCAGATTCGATTAATCGGGTACCAGTGTAGTGGTTGCGTGTTGGAGAAGTAAGAGGAGAACTATGGCAAAAGTAATGCTGGCAATAACACCAATAGTAACAATGAGAACTAAAATGATATTCATAACAATATTAAAAGTAATAAAAACGATAATTATAATAAAAATAATGATAACGTAATCGTAATATCAAATATATTATCTCAAGTATTGCCATGTGTAATCACTATGAATGGAATTATTGGAGCCATAGATAAAACATACAGCCGTCCCAGCTCCTAGCTGTGCCAAGTAACTTATACAGAAATAGAGCTTATGGATACTAGAGGTTGCCTCCAAGGAAGGGTATTGACGATACCTAAGTCAGGCTGACACTCTTTTTTTCTTTTTATAATCGACGGAGGTTTTCGAACCCCGTGCTTAGGACAATTTTTTTTTTGTAATTCGACAGTGGGCCTATGCTGCAAGGAAGCTTAGTTGATAGTTGATTAGTCCACAACAGTGTCCAGGCACGACAGGGATTCCTGGTCCAAGTGTCTGCCGTATCCCTCGTCACTGTGAACCCTATCCAGAATCCTATTGCATGCTCAAGGGAAGGTAAGAATACTTGGGTTGACGCCATCTCGATCTGGCACTGGATCGCGGCTAACGAGTCCAACTAACGAGTCTAACTGAACTGCCATTCGAAACAGGTACTTCCATCACAGTCATTTGGGCCTTTTGGATCAGCTCGACGCTGGACATCAGTGTGGATGTCTCTGATCTCAAAAGCTAGTGGGTCTAGTTGGGTAACGATTCTGGCAGGTTCCTTCCACCGGCCCATAAGGGGTGTATGCTGCCCGTGGTTCAAGTACCAAACTAAGGACCCGACAGCAGGAAGGAGATGCAACGATTGTAGTATCTTCCATAAATGCCTCTCATCTCTGTTGAAGTGGTGACTGCAAAGGTTGCATGCCGACCTGTCAGAAGATATAGTGGCTGTTCTTGGGTTGATTGGTGGATGGCTGAGTTCACTTGCAGCCGTAACGCAGGTGGTTCTACTTTTATAGACCAATAGGCAGCTCTAGCATCTAGGGTGGTGAATGTAGTTGTAGGTCCAAGCTCGTCAATGAGAGCATCAATTCTCGGAAGAGGGTGATAGTCCTTTCTGGTAACACCATTAAGGACTTGGTAGTCTACACAAAATCTTAGGCTCCTATCCTTCTTTTTCACAAGAACTACTAGGCTAAGTAAAGGGCTTACTGATAGCTCGAGGACTCCAGAACGTAGTATGATGTTGCACTGCTGGAGGATAGTTTAGCAATATCCCACTTTTCAACTTTCAAGGAGTCATCCATTAAATGACCCAATTTCATTTCAGATTCAGGGTCTTCACTAGATGAGTTTATATCTTCATAGATTTCTCCTTCCAGTGGTACATGTGAATCAAAGTCTGCTGTCCATGGGTTGGAATTCTCACACAGTTTCTCTTTCAGACATCAAGTCAGCATACCAGCAGTAACTAATCCTTCCCATTCAGGTGGTTGCTGAAGGTCCAGGTCTTAAACATTCATAACTTAACTCTTTGGTAGTGTTTCTGAAACAAGCATCTCCATCTTGGTTTGTGTAGCAACAGAGTTTGTAGTGGTCAGCAGGCTTATCTTTAATGATCTAGCTTCTGTGAAGACTACAAAATACCAAGTTTCCTAAGATCAGCTTACGATGGGATGCGTTGGCTTTAGACTTCAGCATAAAGTTCAATCTGTGTAGATCAAAGACTGTGAAATCAAGGTCAGCTACCAGAGTAGGGTGTTCAAAAGCATCTTCCTAATCTGCAGCCACTGGATGCAGATTACCAGAAACACCCCTCTGAATTTTGTCTGATAATTGTTGTCTCAGCTTACCATCAGGATCAATCTGGTCCATCACAGTCCTCTTAACAAGGGTCACTTGTGAGCTTGTGTCTATGAAGGATATGAATGGCCTGCTTTCACTATTGAGTACTGTGAGTGGTCATCCTTGAGGAGATAATATATTCTCTTCTATTGCTGCAATTTGTCTTGGCTGGCTGTTCTCGGTGGAGTAGTTACCAGTGGAGCTGGGAACGCTACCTCCCTGGCTCACAAGAAAGGGACAGCTTCTGCTAAAATGTTCAGCGTCACCAAAATGATATGAACTGTACCTGGGTTGGACTTGGTGTGATCTTTGGGCTGCTCTACAATCTTGGGTGGGGTGACCATGCATCATATGGAATTCACACAAGGGTAGTTCCTACTGAATTCTGGGTGGCAAGCTATGTTGGTTCTGCTGTAACAGTGGAAAACACGGTATCTGGGAGGATGATCTGGCTTCCATGAGCTTGGTCAATGACATCGTTCAGGGAATGGTGGCGGTTTGGTTCTGTCCATGGCGAATTCCACTGTGCTGCTCAGCTAAGTCTAGGACACCATAGTCATCGTTAAGAGCCAGTATGTCTGGGAGCCACCCGAGAAGGCCTGCAAGAAATACCTTCCTGACCAGTACTAAAGGATCTCCTATGGCATTGCGATGATCCCTTACTCCCTGGTAGACTGAAGCCTCTATCTGTAGAAAGTAGTCCACTTGGTTGGAATCCATTGCCTGGCCTTACAGAACTTTGAAAAAGTTTGCAGCAATATATGTCCCATGGAACTTTCTACAGAGTTCTGCCTTAAATGAGGGCCAGCTAATGATAAGGATAAGCCAGATTTGTGGAGCAGTTGCTATGCTGTGCTTGTATGCACTGAGACAAGCCCGCCTGTGTTAGCGTGTGCTGACTCGTGAAAGAGTGTGCCAACAAAGTTGACTCGATCTGAGCTAGGTCCTTACCCAATGTAGTGTCCAGCTACACCAGTAACTGCCAGGTGACAGTGGAAACTCACAAGCTTGGACGGGGCTCGATCTGTCGATCACGAGGATGTGAAATAGACGCACTGTCCACTGAGCTACCAGATAGCTCCAGTTAACAAAGTCAAACTGCTGAGAATTTATTATCATGTCCGCCCTGGCAGTCCGGATATAGGCCTCATCTGATGTCCCACCAGGTTCTCTACAGAATAGATCGAGCTCTCAATCTCAAGGTTTCGTTTCAAAGGGTCGTTAGAGCTAGTCTCCCCTTTGAAAAGTACTGGTTCCCTTGGCAACATGCACAAATTAACTGGTTGAAAGGATTTGTGGTGCAGATAAAGAAATGGATCACTAGAGGCCAGTGAACGGCTACCTGTCTTTTGAGACAGGTAGTCGTCGTTGAAAGGTGGTATCTTGTAGTGGCGACTCATAAAGGTTCCCCTGGCGAATCGGACGGCCAGGCTCAGGTAAAGGCACTTAGTGAGAAGTGCGTGAAGGCTACTAATGGTCAGGATACATGGGCAGCTGAAAACAGGAACACTGGTAG
>BOPN01001441.1:184574-187074 GCA_017312705.2 Penaeus japonicus
CTCCCTCTCTCCTCTCATTATCTCTCTCCCTCTCTCCTCTCATTATCTCTCTCCCTCTCTCCTCTCATTATCTCTCTCCCTCTCTCCTCTCATTATCTCTCTCCCTCTCTCCTCTCATTATCTCTCTCCCTCTCTCCTCTCATTATCTCTCTCCCTCTCTCCTCTCATTATCTCTCTCCCTCTCTCCTCTCATTATCTCTCTCCCTCTCTCCTCTCATTATCTCTCTCCCTCTCTCCTCTCATTATCTCTCTCCCTCTCTCCTCTCATTATCTCTCTCCCTCTCTCCTCTCATTATCTCTCTCCCTCTCTCCTCTCATTATCTCTCTCCCTCTCTCCTCTCATTATCTCTCTCCCTCTCTCCTCTCATTATCTCTCTCCCTCTCTCCTCTCATTATCTCTCTCCCTCTCTCCTCTCATTATCTCTCTCCCTCTCTCCTCTCATTATCTCTCTCCCTCTCTCCTCTCATTATCTCTCTCCCTCTCTCCTCTCATTATCTCTCTCCCTCTCTCCTCTCATTATCTCTCTCCCTCTCTCCTCTCATTATCTCTCTCCCTCTCTCCTCTCATTATCTCTCTCCCTCTCTCCTCTCATTATCTCTCTCCCTCTCTCCTCTCATTATCTCTCTCCCTCTCTCCTCTCATTATCTCTCTCCCTCTCTCCTCTCATTATCTCTCTCCCTCTCTCCTCTCATTATCTCTCTCCCTCTCTCCTCTCATTATCTCTCTCCCTCTCTCCTCTCATTATCTCTCTCCCTCTCTCCTCTCATTATCTCTCTCCCTCTCTCCTCTCATTATCTCTCTCCCTCTCTCCTCTCATTATCTCTCTCCCTCTCTCCTCTCATTATCTCTCTCCCTCTCTCCTCTCATTATCTCTCTCCCTCTCTCCTCTCATTATCTCTCTCCCTCTCTCCTCTCATTATCTCTCTCCCTCTCTCCTCTCATTATCTCTCTCCCTCTCTCCTCTCATTATCTCTCTCCCTCTCTCCTCTCATTATCTATCTCCCTCTCTCTTCTCCTCTCATTATTTCTCTCCCTCTCTCCTCTCCTTTCATTATATCTCTCCCTTTCTACTCTCCTCTCATTATATCTCTCACTTCCTCTTCTCCTCTCATTATATCTCTCCCTCTCTCTTCTCTTATTATGTCTCTCCCTCTCTCTTCTCCTCTCATTATATCTCTCCCTCTCTCTTCTCTCATTATATCTCTCCCCCTCTCTTCTCCTCTCATTATCTCTCTCCCTCTCTCCTCTCATTATATCTCTCCCCTCACTTCTCCTCTCATTATCTCTCTCCCTCTCTCTTCTCTCATTATCTCTCTCTCCTCTCATTCTCTCTCTCTCCGTGAAAGGGCTTTTAAGTTCCCTTCGCTTCGGTTGTGAAGGCTGGATAAGTGTTTATGTTATGTTATGTTATGTTATGTTATGTTATGTTATGTTAGGTTAGGTTAGGTTAGGTGTTTAGATTAGGTTAGTTTTATAGGTTAGGTTAGCTTGTTTAGATTAGGTTAGGTGTTTAGGTTAGGTTAGGTTTGGTTAGGTTAGGTTAGGTGTTTAGATTAGGTTAGGTGTTTAGATTAGGTTAGGTGTTTAGGTTAGGTTAGGTTTGGTTAGGTTAGGTTAGGTGTTTAGTTTAGGTTAGGTGTTTAGATTAGGTTAGGTTAGGTTTATTGGTTAGGTTAGCTTGTTTAGGTTAGGTTAGTTTAGTTATTTAGGGCAGGTTAGGCACGGCGCGACGGGGTGGCATGGCTGTCCCGCGGAACAAGTAGGACGAAGAAGAAAGCCTTGAGGCCAAGGGGGAGCGGGGATTAGGGGGAGGGAGGGGCGTGATAAGGGAGAGCTAGGGAAGGAAGAGCTTGGGGGGGGGGGGAGGAAGGGGGGCGAAAACATTTCAAGGGAGAACTTGGGAATGGGGGGGGGGGCGAAAACAAGAGAGACCAGTGATAGGGTAGGAGGGAAGGGGGCCTATAACCAAGGGGAGGGGGAGAGGGAGGACGAAAATAATGGAGAGGATAGGAGAGGGGAGGGGAGAAAAGGGGGAAGGGGAAGGGGTCAGAAACATTCGATGGAGAGCGGAGAAACGGGAAAGGGGGAGGGGAGGGGGGGGGGAGCGAAAGTATTTGATAATTACGCGCTGGTTCGAGATAGGTCTATCGTATTCAGAATTAAATTGTTTGCTATAGTCATGCTGGGCTGATGAATATCTCAGATCCAATGGCATTAGCATTCATCTAGAGTTGACAGAGAGGAAGATACATCGACAGGGAGAAGGAGAGAGAGAGAAAAAAAAAATCCATTGGCAATTGATTAACGGCGCCTCGTGTTTCAAGCGTTGGAAAGTTATTTGCAAGCTGGATTGAATTCATAAATTGTAGACAGATTAGAAAGGGGACCATTTCTATTCATGGTATGGGTGTGTCCATGTACATATGTACTTAAGTATCTGGTCTAAGTACCCAGAGCTTGTTCTGTAATTACCTACTTATGAATGCGCGGTTACACTAA
>BOPN01001441.1:202074-212074 GCA_017312705.2 Penaeus japonicus
GGTCAGTTCACTTTGGTCAACTTACTTGGATATCTATTTATAATTTAAAAAAATATTGTATTTAATGTTGTTATAATATTTATTAGTGGAGACGCCATACACACGCGCATACACAAAATTACACACAATATATATTGCATAAACCTTTGTTATTTACCCCCTCCCCCCCCCCCACCCCAAAAAAGACCCCCTGCGTCCTCCATAGTGAAGGTCAAGCTTAGAGTACTCCGAGGTGAACCCTTGGTCAACAATCTTGATAGATTCAGGATAAAACTATGAGAGGTAAAATAACCCAGCCCCGGAACGTGCAATGCTTCAACCGCCCTTGAGAGCAAGCAAGACATCAATTGTGGGCCATGTTTATTTTGGTAAAACCGGCCGGGTCTGACAATAGCTAATCATACTGTACACTTGATTATACCATGACGAGAATAGCTTTAGTTGCAAGGGTCAGCGAGTGGCATACGTGGTCGGGGATGAGGGCGAACTGCCCTAAGGTCCTGGTCAAGGCTGCAAGATTTCGCGGGCAAGTTAGTGAGTGTATATACACACGCACACACCTACCTGCCTGCCTGCCTGCCTACGTACCTACCTACCTACCTACCTTCCTGCCTGCCTGCCTACCAACCTACCTTCCTGCCTACCAACCTACCTACCTACCTACCAACCTACCTACCTACCTAACCTACCTACCCACCCACACACCCACCGACCTAGCTACCTACCTACCCACCTACCCACCCACACACCCACCGACCTACCTAGCTACCTACCTACCCACACAGCCACCGACCTACCTACCTACCTACCCACCCACCCACCCACCCACCCACCGATCTACCTACCTACCTACCTACCTACCTACCCACCCACACACACACACACATACCTACCTACCTACCTACTTACCCACCTACCTACCCACCCACCCACCTACCTGCATACATACGTACCTACCTACATGCATGCATACATGCATGCATACATCCATGCATACATACATGCATACATACACGCACACATTCTTGCACGCGCGCCAATATAAAATGTATCTTTGTTTGAAAGTACTGCCATTACTTTGGGGCTCTAAAACTGTCCCATACCATTAGTTTAAATTCACATAGCAATTACTGCAATCTCTTTAAAACTGCCGCCGGTACTTCTAATGGTAGGCCTACTTGTTCATATCATTTTCGATATATAAACTTGTAAGGGCAGTACAATTTCAGAGCCTCTAACTACCGGCAGCATTTCCTTGCCAGAGTGTTTTTTAGGAGTGCGCGGGGGTATCTCTCTCTTTTTCTCTTTATCTGTCTCTCCCTTCCTCTCTCTCCATCTCCCTACTCCCCCTCTCTCTTTTTATTTCCCTCCCTCCCTCCCCTTCCCTCTCCCCCTCTCTCTCTCACTATCCTTCTCTTTCATCCCCCCCTCCCTCTCCCTCTCTCCCTATTATTCTCCCTCCATCCCTCTCTCCCCTTCCTCTCCCTCTCCCTACTCCTTCTTCCCCTCTCCCTCTCCCTACCCCCCCCCTCTCTCTTTCTCTTTCCCTCCCTTCCTCTCCCTCTCCCTCTGTCCTTATCCTTCTCCCTCTCTCCCTATTCTTCTCCCCCTCCCCCTTCCCCACCCTATTCCTCTCTCTCTCTCTCCCCTTATCCTTCTCCCTCTCCCCCTCCCCCTCCCCCTCCCCCTCTCCTTCTATCCGCCCCCCCCCCTCGTTCTCTCTCTCGTTCTCTATCTATCTATCTATCTACATCTCTCTCGATCTCTCTATCTCTCTATCCGTCTCCCCATCCCTTTCCCTCTCCCCCTTTGTATGTGTGTGTATCTCAATTTCATTATTTCCCGATTAATCACAAATCCTATTCGGTGTCCAGTACAACAGCCTCGAGACGGACATGTCCACCATCTACAGCACGGCCA
Source organism: Penaeus japonicus (assembly GCA_017312705.2). Classification (NCBI taxonomy): domain Eukaryota; kingdom Metazoa; phylum Arthropoda; class Malacostraca; order Decapoda; family Penaeidae; genus Penaeus; species Penaeus japonicus. The sequence goes on from BOPN01001441.1 coordinate 203,995, forward strand.
AGATTTGCGACTACCATAAGCACAAGATGTGTAACCTGACGCTCGAACCAGGTGAGGCTTCATTTCTTGTTTCACGAACCAGGTGAGGCTTCATTTCTTGTTTCACGAACCAGGTGAGGCTTCATTTCTTGTTTCACGAAGCAGGTGAGGCTTCATTTCTTGTTTCACGAAGCAGGTGAGGCTTCATTTCTTGTTTCACGAACCAGGTGAGGCTTCATTTCTTGTTTCACGAACCAGGTGAGGCTTCTTGTTTCACGAACCAGGTGAGGCTTCTTGTTTCACGAACCAGGTGAGGCTTCTTGTTTCACGAACCAGGTGAGGCTTCTTGTTTCACGAACCAGGTGAGGCTCCTTGTTTCACGAACCAGGTGAGGCTTCTTGTTTCACGAACCAGGTGAGGCTTCATTTCATGTTTCACGAACCAGATCGGTTGAGATTCGTTCTGTAAGTACTTTGAGAATCTTGTTTTGCAGCTTTGGTAATGGACGTTTTGAACTATTGTAGAATCATTCTATTCTTTTTTTTTGTGTGTGTATGTGATTTTGTGTTTATGTTTTTAAAAATCGGTTATTTGTTATATTTTTTACACATTGCCGGACCGGTGGTACTTTGTTGTAACACTTGCCTAAGAGATGTTTCACCACGGGGCGTTGGCACACGAGCGGAAATCAAGGTGCATAAAAACCGTCACATCGTTGCAGGGAAGCTGTGAAATTAATAGTGCTGGTAATGGTTAATAGTTAGATAGTTAATAGTTAGATAGTTAATAGTTGATAGTTAGATAGTTGATAGTTAATAGTTAGATAGTTAATAGTTAGATAGTTAATAGTTAATCTAGTTAAAAGTTAATAGTTAGATAGTTAATAGTTATATAATTAATAGTTTACGTTAATAGTTAATAGTTCTGATAATAGTTAATGACAGTGGTGATTAGGATGACGATAGTAATGATAAGGATTGATAAAACCATAACTGTGATGAGTATATTCATGAAATAACAACGATGAATAATGTGCTTCTCGTAATAAGAGTGATGTTGATATTAATACAGCTGCTGCTGCTACTGCTACTAAGATGAATATTAATAGCAGTTATAATGATAATGATGATAATGAATAGGATTGTGAAATGATATGAATATCAAAGGTAAAAGTAATGATGATTATAAGGTTCATAATGTATTTATGATTTTTCTTAAACATCAAAATGTAAATTACAGGAAGATGGCAACATTTGCAGTGGTACATATGATACGGATTACTATTAGGACAATAATGAGAACATCAAATTTAATGGTGATAACAATACATTATAATGATAATCATGAGTAAGACACTGGAATCATCAAGCCACCATTTATTACAATCGCCATTTTATCATAATCATTATTATAACAATCATCATTGCTGACAATATAATTAGTAGTGGTTTTGAGGCCTAATGTTATCACCGTTTTTATCATTATGATAGAATTGTAAATGTAATTATGATGATGATAGTTAAAATGGTAATACTTAACGATGGGGATATAAAAAAAGTAGTAATGACATTAATAACGTGAATAATAATGACGATATCGTTAATAATGGGAGTGATAATGACAACGATTACAGTAATTATAAAATAGGTAAAAGTAATGTACCTGATTAAAGCAATAAAAATCATTTGATTTTAGTAATATAATTTAAGAATAATGATGGTCTTGATAAAAGTAAAAGTAATAGCACTAGTATCGATGATATGCCAGTGATGATGATGCTTACCTAATTATGCAACATAGACCAACATAGACACTAGAAATCCGGCTGACCTCCACGATAAATGATGGAAACTTTTGCAGTTGCTCCTTTTTGCCAGCCGCCTCGACCACCTTCGTCAGGAGAGCTTGCATCGGCTCTGTCCAAAGCCAATCACTGTTGGGTCGAAGGAGAGTGTTTCCTAGCCCTGCTGTGTCCCTTTCTTTTAAGGGCGGGAAAGGCGGGCGTGGAATGAAGGGAAGAGCAGTGGAAGGCGGGTGGAAGAGGGAGAAGAATGTGGAAGAATGTGGAAGAATGTGAAACCCATCTTGAACAGTCTTCCGTGACGAAGGGACTAGATGAGGTTGTGGGGTTGTGGGGCCGATATTCCCATCCTTTGAGTGGGATATTAATGATGAATTGGGGAGGGAGGGAGGGAGGGAGGGGCGTCCCGTCAGGGTGTGGTTGAGTAAGGTGAAAGTAAACCTGCACACTCTTGTCGTACTTGTCTTGTTTACCCTGGAATCTCGGCTCTTGTGCCCAACGGCTGAGAACCTGTCTTGGCGCCGGGTTTAAGACGCCTTTGGGATTCATGTTCCAAATCGTCACCATAACAGCTACGGTCCGGCGTCAATTAGGGCAACCACCAGGAAAGGCTCCACTCGTAAAACCCAGCTGACTTAGGGGGTTTTTTTTTTTTTTTTACCTGATCCCCGTCAATCACGCTTGTCAACCCCTTCGGTGACGGCCGATAAGGAAATCTCACCTGTGTTGTAGAGAGGCCCGAGTAATCCTGTCATTGCGCCTCCTGTTGATGAATAACTCTCCCCCCCCTCCCCTCGCCCGGGCCGCCCTGTACCTTCGGTCCCCCCCCTCTCTCTCACTCTCTTATTCCCCGGCGGATCTTCCCATAACTTTTACTTCTCCCCCTTCCCCCTCTCCCCCCTCCTCTCACTATTCCAAAGCACGTGTTCCTTTTGTTTTTTTGCGTAAGGCATCCTGTTATACTCCTTCCTGTTTTTTTCTTCTGTTTTTCCTGTTTTTTTTTTATATAGCTTTTCGAGTTTTTTCTTTTCAGGTCGTCTTGATTCATGTTTTTTCCCCTAATAGTTTCGTCTTCAGTTTCTCTCTCTTTCTTTCTTTACTTCCTTCTTTCTTTCTTTCTCTCTCCTTTCCTTCTTTTTCTCTCTTTCTTTCTTTTTTTCTATCTCCTTTCCTCCTTTCTCTCTCCTTCTTTCCATCTTTCTCTCTCCTTTCCATCTTTCTCTCTCCTTTCCATCTTTTTCTCTCCCTCTTCCATCTTTCTCTCTCCTTTCCATCTTTCTCTCTCCTTCTTTCTCTTTCTCTCGTACACTCATACTCGTACTGTCATACTCTCTTGCTCTCTTACTCACACACACATATTCTCTCTTTCTTTCTTTCTTTTCTCTCTCTTTTCTTCTTTCTCTCTCTTTTTCCTTCTCTCTCTCTCTCTCTCTCTCTCTCTCTCTCTCTCTCTCTCTCTCTCTCTCTCTCTCTCTCTTGTAAACTCGTACTCTCGTACTCTCCTACTCTCCTGCTCACTCACGCTACATTCATATTTACATTCGACGTAATCCCCACATGCCTAGAACGCTCACAAGGCGGAGGGAGGAACTGAGGGTGAGCGAGCAAACGAGCAGAGTGGGTCGGCGTGAACTGGTTGCAGGTGAAAGTCGCCGCGCGCTCTGCCGGGGCACTGACCTACTCTGCGGACGGTGCGGACGGAGACTTGACCTTCCGCGCTGGCTCAGAGGGTTCCACTCTTTCCTCTTCTGCGGGATCGAGCTTCTAGATTTCCTCCCTCGGTCTGCTTTTTATTCTCTTTTTTTTTTCTCTTTTTTTTTTTTTTTCTTCTGCGTCCACTTCTTCTCCTCCGCTTTACTGGGATTCGGCTAACCGATCTATCTTTCCTTCCTGGGTCTTCCCCGTTACCCCACCCCCCCTCTCCCCCTTTCCAGTTCTGCGTCCAGGTGACCTCTTATCCTACCTTGGTCTATTTTTCACCTTTTTTGGGTCTCATTCTTGAGAGCAAGACACTCAGTCGGGGGGGGGGGGTGTTTGAGGATGTGTGTGGATGCTGTAGTCGATGGGAGGATGGAGGAGGAGGAGAAGGAGAAGGAGAAGGAGAAGGAGAAGGAGAAGGAGAAGGAGAAGGAGAAGGAGGAGAAGGAGAAGAAGAAGAAGAAATAGGAGAGGGAGAGGGAGAGGGAGAGGGAGAGGGAATACGAGGAAAAGAAAGAACGGGGCGAACATGAAGCAGGAGAATGACATGGAGGGGGGATATGGAGATAAAAAAAAAAAAAAAAAAGGCAGCATCGTGGAAGACGCGAGAGAGGGGAAAACATGGAGATGAATACACGAAGGGTTAGGGGAATGGAACACAAACATAAAAATGAAATCAGAGCAGAGGAGAGAGAGAGCAGTGTCTATTTCACCCAGCCTGGCGCCGCGGGAAGGCCCGAAATGTGTTCCATCAGGTCAAAAGAACTGTCTAGCTGAATCTGTCTGAAGTTACGTGCTGGCGGGGTTTATAACACGTCGGCTGTTCGTAGATATCTTTGTCATTCTTCTTTTTTATTGTCTTTTATGCCTCTTGAGTCACTCATTTTATGTATCTCTGCTAATTAGTGCTCATTACACAGTCTCGCTCTCTCTTTATTTTTCTCTTTCTCTCTCTCTCTCTCTCTTTCTCCATTCTTTCTCTCTTCCTCTCTTTCTGTCTTCCTCCTTGTCTCTCTCTTCCTCTCTCTTCCCCTTCCTCCTTCTCACTCACTTACTCTCTCTCCCTCCCTCCCTCCCTCCCTCCCTCCCTCCCTCCCTCCCTCCCTCCCTCCCTCCCTCCCTCCCTCCCATCCTCCCTCCCTCCCTCCCTCCCTCCCTCCCTCCCTCCCTCCCTCCTCCCTCCCTACCCCTCCCCCTCCCCCTCCCCCCTCTTCCGTTCAAGCTCGTGAGTGTTGTCGGCGCTCCCACTTGGGGCCGTGATGATCGGAGGAGGGGGGGGGGGGGGGCTGCGTCCCGCTGATGAAGCCTCTCTTGTTGACAAAGGGGCGGGGCTTCCTACTCTGTTTCCTGTCAGTGGTGTGCGGCTTTCGAGATTATATTTGCTGAAGAATAAGTAGGATGCATCAAGATCATCAACAGCATCAACAGCATGCATGGTGCTTAATTGAGACTTCTGTTGCTCCACTTTTGACCGTCGTTGCTGTTGCTTTTTTTTATAACAATACTATTATCACCGCTTGCTATAAATAGCGTATTTGATTATTATCACTGATGGTGCTACCGCTACAGCTTAGACTGTTGATAGTGTCACTATAACCATTATCCTACAAAGTCATCAAGAAAATAACGTAATTTAGTGACATTAGCTTAAGAAGGAGGAGATAGTTACATCGGAATGCGCCTGAAACGGATGCGGCGATAAGCGAATGGCAACGATGCAGTTGTCATTTGCTGGTCTCACATGTTTCATGGCTGTTTATTATAAATCTTCGGTTGCATGATTGTTCAGTTATTACGACGACGACAGTAAAGGACCAGAGCTTGTCGAGGGAGGTACCTTGCCCTCTGTAGATTATACATGGCGTGTTAGCACAAGGCATAATTATGAGTCGGCTTACTAAAGGGAAAGTGGCAAAGTCCGGTAGGGCATCGAGAGCAAGTCCCGTCTTTCGTATCTTGGGTTCTCTCTCGCTTGTTTCGGCATTGGTCCTCGTCGTGGCGGCGATTCGGGGATAGATGATTCTAGATTAACTTTGACCAGTTATTTCGCTGACGGGCGTCGCCACCCACCGGCTGTGGGTGGGGGACTCTTGTAGGCGGCGCGGGGCGAGGCGGGAGTCGGAGGATAGCACTGATCTAGTTTTACACGAGTAACAAATATTGCATGCACAGAGCTTCATCTTAATTCGTTGCACTGAAATGTATGGTGAAGGATTACTTTGGTATATCGAAATATGGGCGTGATTCCAGATCTCAGTCCAAAACAAAGTGTTTTTTTTCTTATCTTTTGCGGTGTGCTCAATTTAGATATAAAAGCCAGTTATTTAGCATTTTTGCAACCGTCCAATCTGGGCAACTGGCACATCTGCAAGTCTGGGTGGGGGGTGTGCATCCAGGTGCCAGTTGAACAAGTATACAAACTGCGTTCGGGGACTTGTTACTAATGCACAGGCGAAATTTACGTTGTTCCTTAGTAGAAGCTTCAGAGAAAATTCCAAGCGCGTTAGGACTACATTGTAGGAATCTGGGAATTCGTGCTCTGGCGATATACCCTTTTCGCATTCTGTCTCTGTTCTGGAGCAGTGACGAGTGAGCGGGACTGGATTATTCTTATTCTGTTTAGATCAGTAATTAGGTCATTAGAAAAGCTGGCGAGGATTATACGGTTTCTATGGAGGCTCATTTGAAATGTATATGATAAGACGTCCAACCCTTAGAATGAACCTGTAAAGTGCTAGAATGATTTTACTCCGAAGCACCGAGCAGGGTGTGGCCACACGGCTGTATTACGGCCATACCCGCCACTGAGGGGGGGGGGGGGTGAGGGTCCCGTGCCAGTTTTGGATGAGCGTTACCTGCTTCGAAGCGCGACGGGTAAAAAGTTTTAAACTTGCGCGTTGCCATATGCATTAAAAATGGTCTGATAGAAAGTAGAGATACGTGGCTATTGATCAATCGCTGGCTGTTCTTGACATTGTGCAACGATGCTAATTCTCATTAGCATTATCATTAGCATTATCATCGTCAAGACACACACACACAAAAAAAAACATGTTCTTGAATAAGAGTTGTATGCACGAGCGTGTACGAGAATGTACGTGTATGTGTTTGGTTTAGGAATTAAAAGTAAGGGTCGGCGTCTGGCGAGGTCGCTCGGGACAACAACTTTTTTTTTTCTTTTTTTATCTCTAGATATGGAAGAAGATGAAAGTTACACACCGCTCTGTTGCGGACCTCGGGGTGTGGCTTGTACTTTTTTTTTATTTTAATTCTTTAGGAGACTCCCCCACGTCGGAAAATGTACCACGGCGATGGGGGTCGATGTTGTTGAATGAAACAGTGACGCATTGATCATAATGCCGTGAAATAATAACAAAGCGGAGGAGAAGTAATTAAGAAACTTTATTTTATTGCCCTACGTCCGTGTCAGGATCAGAATTCCAGAACGTTCCGAGAGAGAGAGAGAGAGAGAGAGAGAGAGAGAGAGAGAGAGAGAGAGAGAGAGAGAGACAGACAGACAGACAGACAGACAGACAGACAGACAGACAGACAGACAGACAGACAGACAGACAGACAGACAGACAGACAGACAGACAGACAGACAGACAGACAGAGAAAGAGAAAGAGAAAGAGAAAGAGAAAGAGAAAGAGAAAGAGAAAGAGAAAGAGAAAGAGAAAGAGAAAGAGAAAGAGAAAGAGAAAGAGAACGAGAGAGAGAACGAGAGAGAGGTTGAGCGTTAGAATAACAAAAACTCTTAGCCGATTTCGCCTTGTTTAATTAATTCGATTTGCACGTCCATGGAAAGACGAGGCAAGATTTGCACAGCTGCAGTAGTTCGCTGGAATCCAGAGACTCTAGCTACCTCTCTTCTGGAGGTTTGCCGAGTCGCGGATGACTCACTCGACAAGCCGTAATAACGCTTACTGCGGCAGTTGCCTCAGGGCTGGGAAGGTGGATGGCCCGTCTTTTGATACCTACTGACATGTGGATGCATATATGGATATAAATATATGTAGAGATATATATATATATGTATATATGCCTACATACATACAAATATATGTATACAGTATAAATATATGTATATATATGTATATATGTGTATACATATGTATATATGTATACATAGATACAATTATAGGTATATAAATAAATATATATATGTATATATATATGGGTGTATATATATGTACATATATATATATATATATATATATATATATATATATATATATATGGGTGTGTATATATGTATTTATATATATAATTGTATATATATATGTATATATGTATATATACATGTATATATGTTTATATGTATTTATATGTTTATATGTATTTATATGTATAAATGTATATATATGTATATATATGTATATATGTACATATATATGTATGTATATATGTATATATATATGTATGTATATATATATATGTATGTATGTTTATATGTATATATATGTATAAATGTATATATATGTATATATGTTTATATATATGTATGTATATGTATATATGTATGAATATGTATATATATGTATGTATATGTATATATATATATATGTATATATGTGTATATATGTATATATGTGTATATATGT